>QGQB01000366.1:0-70356 GCA_003385265.1 Neonectria hederae | reverse complement strand
TAGTTAATACCCTAGTAATATTCTAAGAATATATTAATAATATCCTTATAGAGCTTATAGATATAATTTATATTATCTATCTACATAATATCTTAATATATAGTAATAACCCTAATGAGTACTTATAGTATATTTATAATATTCTTACTTAGCTATAAGTAGCTAGCTTATATACTAACCCTAAGAAGTATAAGTTTAACCTTAAGTATATAAGCTTCCTAGGGTTTATAGTAAGTACTAAAGGAATCTATATAGAGCTAGAATATATTAAGAATATTATAAAGTAATTACTACTTAGCTATATAAAGGATATTTAGATCTTCTTAGGGTTTATAGGCTTCTATTGATATTTTATTAAGAACTATAGTAAGATTATAGCCCTTCTTATAGACTTATTATAAAGTAATAATAAAAGGATTTTCTAGCTAAATTACTATAAGACTAATATATTTAAGTAGCTAAAGTTAGTGTTTTTAGAAGAACTTATTCTTATTTACTTTAATCCCTAGTTATCCCTAAGGATTAAGATAAATACATTAGGATATACTATTAGCATAGTCCTATTATAACTCTAGTAAGGCTACTAATACTTAGTAATATATATATTATATAAGCTAATAGGAGTAAAATTATAATATTTAATCCCTAATTCTAAGCTTCTAGCTATTAAAGAATCCTTTTATACCTAAAGGTACTATTTAGCCTATATAAATACTAAGATTAAGATCTTAATAGATTACTTAAATTACTAATACCTTATAATAAAGCTAAAGCTATTATCTAAGTAGATAGCTATATTTAATAACCTTTATCCCTTTAACTTTAAGATTATTTATTAGCCTAGAGTAAGGAATCTAGTAGATAGTCTCTTAAGATAGCCTAACTACTTTAATAAGGAAGTAATAAATAGAGCTTAAATAGTTATTTTATTACTATTCCTTAGTAGATTTAAAGTAGAAAGGTAAGGGAGTAATAGTAAAGTAGTTCCTAAAGTGGGCTCTAACTATAAAATACTAAATATAAACTTTAAGTTTAATACTAGAAAGTAACTTAGTAATAATAAGATAACTCCTAAAGTAAGCTCTAACTATAGAATACTAACTATTTAAGTATATAATCTTCTTAGAAGAAGTAATTTTACTTATAGCCTTATATCAGTATATATAATAGTAATTTTATAGAGTCCTAGTAATAGTCTTATAGTAAGGTTAGTAGACTTTTACCTTAGGAAAGCTAGGGAGTTAGAAAAGGAGATTTCCTTAGCTATAGTTATATAAAGTACTTAAGAAGTAGATTCCTTCTATTAGGAGAAGTTATAAATAGTTTACTATAAGGTTATAGTAAGGAAGTCTATAAAGTAATAAGGAGCTAAATAGTTTATTAGTATAAATAGCTTACTTTATTATAGCTAAAGGATTTATATTCCCTTTAGTATATATATAGAATTATTAATACTAATATATAATAACTTTACTATAGGATACTAAGGAGTTAATAAGAGCCTTAGATAGCTATAGGCTTAGTACTATTAACTCTCTATAAAGAAAGATATAAAGGATTATATTTAGATCTATATAATCTATTAATAGACTAAGCCTTAGTTATATTAACCTTATAGCTACTTTACTTTACTCTTAGTACTAATTTAACCTTAGGAGGAAATCTCTATGGATTTTATTATTAACTTACTTCCTATTATATAGGAAAGAGGCTGTATTTTTAATAGTATTTTAGTTATTATTAACTGATTTATAAAATATTCCCTATTTATATTAACCTTAAAGTAACTTATTACTAAGGGATTAGTAACTTTATTCCTTAAGAAAGTCTTCTAAGACTATAGATTACCTAAAGGAATTATTACTAATTATAACTCTCTCTTTATATCTAAGTACTAAAGGATATTCTATAACCTATTAATAATTAAATAACTACTTAGTACTACCTTCTATCCTTAGATAAATAGTTAAATAAAAAGGCTTAATTAAACCCTTAAGTATTATATATAGTATTTTTATAACTAGGAATAGACTAATTAGATTAATATCTTCCTATTAGCTTAGTATACTTATAATATAAATAAGTACTTATCTATTAGTAAAAGCTTAGTAGAATACCTATAAGGCTTTACCCCTTAAGGACTAGACTATATAGAGAAACCCTTACTAATTATTAGTACCTTAGCTAAATTATAAAGCATTTTACTTTACTAGTATTATAAAGTAATATAAAAGCTACTTAGTAATATTTATAAATACTAAGCTACTTAGTATAACTATAAGAGAGAACTAATATTATTTAATATAGGAAACTTAGTCCTATTATCTATAAAGAATATTAAGATTTAGTAACTTAGTAAGAAGTTAATAAATAAGTATATAGAACTCTATTAAATTACTAAATACATTAGAGATTATTATTTTACCTATAAGCTTAAGCTTTTACTATAATTATAAATATATAATGTCTTTTATATCTTAAACTTAGAGAAGTAAAAAGGTAGTAAACTAGAAGTAATATAGTAATAAGATAACCTCTTTATTACTAATAATATCTATATTATTAAATATATTATTATATATAAAGGTTCTAAAAGTAATTAGTAGTATTTTATTAAGTAAGAAGGTTATAATAATATAGAAAATTTATAGATTAACTATAAAGACTTTATAGATAAGAGCTTTATTATAAATTATAAGTAGTAAATTCATAATAAGGTAGTAAGGCAATAAGTCTAATATATAAATTAAGTTAATTTTAAAAAATGCCTAAAGGGTAAGGAGGAAGTATACTAACTACCCTTAGTTATACTAAACTAGGTTAAGACTCTAAAAAACAAATAGTAATCCTATTACATATTACTAATAGTCCCTTAGTAATACCCTTATTACTCTTCCTCCTTATCCTTAGCTAGATTAAAGTCCTAAGGGACTAAGTTAAGCCTAATATAAGTTAATAGTAAGGCTATATTAAATACTCTATAACTTAGGTTCTTTGCAATAGTATAAAAAGTATTAATAAGATCTAGCTATACCTATAGCTAAGTTAGCTATATTAGCTATATATATACTATTAGCTTACTAATAGTATAAATAGTAATAGTAATAATATTAATAGCAGTAGAGTAAGCTTAAGTACTCTTATTACTAAACTTAAGCTAGTATAATAAGTATAGAATAAGAATATAAATAGTTTAGATATCCTATACTTAGTAAGTTAATAGTAAATATATAAGGAATTAATAATAACTTACTATAAGCCTAAGGTACTTAGCCTTAGTCTTAGGGAGACTATTACTAATAAATAAAGAAAAAAGATAGATTAAAACTAATTAGTTAGTATAGGAAAGCTAATTTATAGTAAGTTAGCTATATTCTAGGTATAAATAAGTAAAGAGTAAAGTAACTTATAGACTTATATAGTTTCTTATTCTTAATATAATAGGTATACTTATCTAAAGTAGCTATACTAAAGTTAGTAGGTAAATTATTAGTAAAGTTATAGTAAACTTATAGCTAAGGATAAAGGAATAGGAAGTTAAGGCTTCTATAGGGATATTATTCCCCTTAGTATAAATAGTCTTACTAGGGTACTAATTAATAGTAGTATTAAGGTAGTAGTAATAGTAGCTAAGTTATATAATGTTAATAGTAAATTAGGAAGTTATTAGTAAGTATATAAGACTTATAGAAATATAGTGTAAGAGAGAGAGAAAGAGAAATAGAAAGAGAGATTATAGTTTATTAGTAAGAATTTAGTAATAAAGCTAACCTTTAAAACTAGGCTAAAGAATTACTTATAAAGATAATAATAAAGTTAAAGGAAGGAAAAAGATAAGGAAATTAGGGACTAAATAAAGCTTTAAATACCCTATAAATCCCTAGTTAAATAGCTATAACTAATAAACATTTAAGTAGCTTAATAATAGCCCTATTTAATAACTATTATTATAATTATTCTAACCTAATTAAGTAATGAAAATATAATACTACTATTTATAATTAAATATATATCTTACTTTTAGCTTAATTAAGGTAACCTTACTATTAGTTTAAGCAAGAACTAGAACCTAGGAATAATATTCTAATTATTAATATTATTACTAAGACCTCTATAACTACTTATAGCTAGGTTATTTCTACCTTACTATTAAATTAGGCAAAGCTACTAGATTAGGAATTAATACTTTATTAATTAATATTATTATTAAGATTCCCTATAATTACTTATAATTAAGTGTTTTAAGCTTTATAACCTAATTAGGCTTAGTTAATAAATTAGATTAAATGTATTATAGGTTTATATTATACTTAGTATTTCTATGATTAATTATAGCTAGGGAAATATAATCTTACTACTTAATTAAGTAATTATAATAAGTATTAGGGAATAATATAAGGATTAAGTATTAGTAATTAAATTCTCCTATAACTATACTTATAATTACCTCACTAGGGACTTAAAAGCCTAGGGATAGGCCTTTATAAGTAGGGAGGCTCTATTATACATTAAAATAATAATAGTCTTATAATACTAGAGATAAAGCTATAATAGTATTATAGTCTTAGAGTAAGGGTAATAGGGCTATTATAATCTTAGGGTAACTATACTAATTAAGTACTACTAGTATATTACCCTACCTTAGGAAGCTAAACTATTAAGCTAAAGGTTCTAAGGGCTAAGGGCTTAAGTAGTAGGGGCTATTAAAGTAGAATAGAGATAAAAGGAGCTTAGAAAACTAAGAAGAATAGGGAGGTTAAAGATTAATATATATTATAGTACTATTATACCTTTCCTATTATAACCTTATAGTAATCTAGTAATCTATCTTACTTCCTTACTTTTTACTATAAATACTATCCCTAATACTATACTATATATAAAATCTTAAATTTTTTCTTCTATTAAATAATTATAACTCCTTAATATTTTAAGAAATTAGTTTATTTTTTTCCTTCTTTTATATTAATTACTTCTTATCTTATTATACTAAAATACTTATTAATTATACTCTTAGTATATTACCTACCTAAAAGAATAGCCTACTTAGAAGGTAAAAATTACTTCTATATTCTTTTTAATAAGTCTATTTTATTTAGATTTAATATATAACTAATATCTCTTTAGTATATCTTAGATTTCTATATAGGAAAAGTCTTTTATTACTTTAACCTTAATTATAAGTATCTAAATAAGGAAGTAATTTTCTATCTATATAATATAAATCTTTTATATTAACTTATTCTATTACTATTTATTTTAACTATTAATTTATTTCTAGTATTAATACTATAACTATAAATTACTTATTAAATATTTTAATTACTCTTATAATCTATAGCTAAAATACTTTTAGTAAAGTACTTTAAGATTACTATAGATTTCTAAACTCTAAAGTTAATAATATTCTAAATACTTTTTATCCTTATTAATAGTCTATATCTTTTTTAGGATAGTATACTAACTTTATACTTACTATAAATATAAATAATAATAATTAGAATAAAGAATATTCTTCTTTTAATATACCTAAAAACTCTATTAAACCTAACTTAATTACTATAGATAACTATAATAGATATTAATCTTAATCTACTTTAATACTTATAAATAATAAAGTTAAGTTAAATCTAAACCTTCCTAAGCTCTTTTATTAAGTATCCCTAACTAATATTATACTTTCTTTACTCCTTAAATTACTAAATTCTAAGTATTTACTATTCTCTAGTATATTATCTTTAGTATTTTATACTAAAATATACTTATTATTATTAGTTTACTCTAGAAAAGTAAATCTTTTCTTTACTTTTCTTAGTCTATTTATTTACTTATTCTCTTTCTAACTATTCTTTATCTAAGCTTAAAGACTTTTAAGAATTAAGCTTAGATTAAAATATCTTAATTATATTAAATCAGAGGAAAGCTATCTAAGTATAGATTAAAGTAATTTATTAATCTATTAAATCTAGAATAATTACTATATTAAGATATAAACTATATATTAATAAAATACCTATAGAATACTAAAGAAATATTATATTATCTTCCTTATCTCTATTCCTTCCTTCTTTCTACCTATAGATATAGTATATATACTTTTACTTATACTTCTAATCTTTTTATTTCTACTTCTATAAGTTAAACTTAGAGTTAAAGTTCTTATATTATACTTTTCTTTTCCTTTTCTTTCTTTCTCTTCTTAGTATTTATAAGAACTTAAGCTAAAGTAAATATAATCTTCTTATAATACTATTAAATTATTAATAAAATACTTTATAGAATTAAGTTTATACTTAGGTTTAAATACTTAAATTGCTTTCTTAGGTAATTTTAATAGGGTTTTTTCTACTTATAGTACTCTAGAAGATAATATACTAAAGAGCTTATTAATATTAAGAAGATTATTATTACTAATATTAATAACTAAAGTAATTAGTTAATAAAATAATAGTATTTTTGAAAAATATAGTCTTTATACTAGAAAAAATATTAGTAAGTTATAGAGATATTATAAAATATCTATTTTACCTTAGAATTATATTTCTAATCTTTATCCTATTATTTAAGTAGTATATATAGAAGTTAAACTATACTAAGATATTATTACTTTAAGCTTAATATATTACTAATTAATAGTTAATATCTTATTTATTAATATTAGTATAATAATATATTAATATTAAATTAGTTTTATACTAATATTACTTAAAGTAATATTAAGTATTTCCTAAAGCTATAATAATAGAAGTAAGAAGCTTCTATAATATTTATATTTACTTAGATATTATCCTAAATCTCTTATATAATAGGGAAAAGAGAATAATTTAAATAATAAGTAATAATTTTATTCTTCTTATACTTTACCTAATTATAGATTTTCTTAAAGTAATAAGGAAATACTAAATATAAAATTAATTATCTTTAAATAGAGATATAATAGCTATTTTATTATATATACCTTAAATACTAATAAAGATTACTTAGTATTACTCTATAGTCTTAATTTATAAAAGAGATATTATTAAATTGTAAAATAGATAATATTATAGTAATAACTTCTTAATATCTTATTAGAAATAGACTTAATATAATATAATAATATTTATTATATACTATTACTAATCTCTTTCTATTAAATTAAGCTCTTAAAGATACTTTATTAAGCCTAAGTATATATTAAATTTCTATTATAATAATATTAAATCTAGGATTATTTATTAACTTATTAATTAATTAGTAAGAGTCTTAGTTAGTAATAATAGCTTAGATTAAATTAAGTATTAATATAATATATATTTAGTAAAAGGCTTAACTTAATTATTTTTATATAAATTAGTTTATAATCTTAAAGACTTTATAATATATATAAGAATCTTTAGAATTTATAAAAATCTAAGTATAAATAGTAATTAAGAAAGTATTAATATAGTATATAAGTAAGAAAAGTCTATAGAAAATATATACTTAATATTAACTTTACTAACTATTTAGTAAGAATAAGCTTAGATTTATTTAAGCTTTTAAAGTATTAAAATAATATATTAATCTTAAAAGTTAATACTTTAAAGAGAAACTAAAGTTACTTAGAATAGAAATAAATAATAATATAGTTTATTCTATTCTATTTAATATATTAAATATACTATAGTAATTAATTAATATTATTAATAAATAAAAATATAATATTTATTTAGTTTAATTTATTCTTTTCTTAGTAATATTTATATATTATACTATAGATACCTTCCCCCTTTAAAGAGACTAAAACTTATTAGTATTAAAGTAGTTTCTAAATCTTATCTATATTAACTAAACTTTAATAAATACTCCTATATATCTTCCTATAGAATTTAATATATAATTCTTATATTCTTAATATAAAGAGAAGAAATACTAAAAGGATATTTTATAAGTATTATATCTATTTTAAATAGAGAATAGATAGATATACTAAGGGTATAAGAAGGATTATTCTTAAATTAAATAATTTAAAAGATCTTATCTTAGATTAAGTCTAAAATAAATATTAGTATTAATTATAAGTAAGTATAAATATTAATTAATACTTATACTATATATAGTATAATAATTAAATTATAAGGAATAATTAATATAGTTATATTAATATATACTTAATATTCTATCTATTTATACTCTTAGATATAGTCTTTTTCTATATTTTATTATTAATAAAGTTATAATAGATTAAGGTTTTATAGATATACTATAAATCTTTATATAGTAATTATATTAATATATAATAAAGTAAGGTTTATACTTAGTTAAAGTATAATCTATAATTAACTTAGAAATCTATAAAGTATAAGAAGTATATTCTTATAGAATAAAGAGAAAGAAATATATTTTATATTCTAATAATTATTAATTAATATACTAAATAGTAAAGTAAAGTTTAATATATATTTAGATATAATATAAATAAATAATATATAAACTATATATCTTCTTACTTATCCTTATATAAAATAAAGAAAGTTTATATATAGAAAGATATAGTATATAAGTATATTATTTATTAAATTATATTAAGATATAATAAGTCTATTTATAAAACTTCATAAAGAATAAGTAAGTATAATATATATATTTATATAATAATTAACTAATAAATAGAATATATTTTTAATATATATTAAAGGTAATTTACTTCTTAAATAAAAAAGTCTAAAATAGTTTCTAATAATAGAAACTTAAAATATATTAGAAGAAAGCTATAAATATTAATATTACTATATTTATACTCTTATACTTTATACTTAATATAGAAGAAGAAAGAGTATTAAATAAATAGTTAAGTAGTTATAGTTTAATAGGAATATTAAACCTAAATATATAAATATTAATAATATTTTATATTAATATTAAATAAAGGATAAAAAAGTATAAATACTTTATCTAAGAACTTTAATATTATATAATATTTTACCTAGGATAAAGATAATATAGATAATATTACTAATAAAAGAGTTAAATTAATCTAAAATAATTAAAGTATAAATTATTCTTTTAGTAATAATAGCTAAATAAGTAGAAATACTTAGATAGAGAATAATTAAATTTATACTTAAGTTTTATATTTAAATTTATAAAGATAAGTATAAATACTTATAATATTATATATAAATTTCTTATTAAGAATAATTAGAAAGAAATAAAAGATTAAGTTAGAGTTTTTTAATAACTTAGTAATAATATAAAATTAATAAAATATAGTTAAATAGATTCTAATTAAACTTAGCTAAAATATTAACTTAGAAAAAAATTAAGATATATTATATAATTTACTAAGAAATTACTTCTTTCTATAAGAAGAAGAAAAACCTTATTATTTATTATCTTAACTATAAACTTATTTTAATTATTTTATTTAAATAGAAATATTTAAAATAAAAATATAATATTTTCCTTAGATTAAGAAAGAATAAGAAATAAATAAGAAAATACTATTATTAACTTTTATTAATAAAAGGAAATAATATAGATTAAATACTTATTATACCTAAGCTAAATACTTATTATACTTAGGCTAAGTACTTATTAAACCTAAGTTATACCTAAGTTATATTTAGTCTAAGCCTAAATTAAACTTAGATTAAGTACTTATTAAGCTTAGGTTAAGCTTAAGTTAAATACCTATTAAGCTTAAGTTATACTTAGGCTAAATACTTATTAAACTTAAATTATACTTAAGTTAAGCCTAGACTATATACCTCTTAGTATAATAAACTAATATTAAGAGATTCTTAATATACTTATTTTAAATTATTAAATTATATATTTATAAATACTAAAGTAAGTATAAAGTATATTAAAGAACTTAGTTAAAAATAATAAGAATATAAATTAAGAATCTAATATAATAATAAGAAAACTACTTTAGAATTAAAATATAATATTAATAAATTATCTATAAAATATCCTAAAGGAATTAATAATTATATATAATTAACTAAAGTATAATATATATAGTACCTTAGTATAATACTTTACATTCATCCTATACTCTTATAATACCTTCCTAATAGAGTTAGGAAGGTGGAATTTGCAGGATGACTCACCCTACACATGCAGCCCAAGGTAGAACGCGCCATGCCCATTCATACCTAGACCTGTCGAACGGTGTGGATGTGGGTATGGGTGGGTTCAGGTCACTTAGTGTAAACCCCTAAGAAGAAACCCTTGAGGGATTCCCACTATCACGCCGTCAAACTGTTACACAGTCGGTTGCACGCTGTCAGCATTCATTATATACCAGGAGGATTGTTAGACAGTTGTTTCTGTACCACAGGACAGGTAGGTCATCGCCATCCCTATCAGCAGAGTTGCCGTTCCTCGTATAGTACGTCGTAGGTGGTACCGCCAAGCGAAGCCTTCATCCATCGCCGACTAAGATCTCAATGCTGACATAGTTCGCGCCGACCGGCTGGTCTCGTGTAAGAAGGCTGACGGTTGGCAGTGTACTGCCTCCGCCACCACGGTACTTGGGTGCCCTCTTGATGCACCTATTCAATCTTTGGGGATTCTGTTGTAAGCCTGGAGCTGGAGCTCGAACCGAGCTGAAGCTGGAGCCGCTGAGAAGTGGTCGTCAGTCGGGCCGCAGAATGATTGCACTTGCGGGCGGTTTTCGGGTCTGCGCTGGTAGACGCCGGCCGGGCATCAAACCTAAGTAAACAAGAACCCGTCAATCAGGCTGGATATTTACAGTCCGGCTGCACCACGTAGCCGGCTTTGATTTGGCTTCCTTCTCCGACGGACCTGAGGGCGGCCGCGAAAATCAGAATAGACAGCGGCTGGCCCGCTCTGCTCCGAAGAGCTTATCGGGTTTGGGAAACTCTGCCGCTTGGCTCAACGGTGAAGCTGACGAACCGATGAAGCGACGGCGCGGGCTGGCGACGGACGAGTAGATGGGTAATTATTCCGTGCCGGCATCGTCGCCATCAGACGAACCTGCGACAACATGATCTACGTATCAGCATGAAGACCCTGGGCGCGCTCATTGGCGAACCCTGGCGCCCCGAGGATGGGCAACCTGAGACCCGAAGTGGCAGGGGGGCCAGCAGCCGGGCGCGTCTTGTAAATTCCCATGATGACCAGATCCCCTTCCACTCTCCCACCCCCTTGCGGCATGGCGAGCATGGGGGAAGCAAGCCAACACAAGCGAACACACACTGTACTGAGAGTACTGAGAGGCATGAGGCCATTCGAGAAGAAGCAGAAGAAGAATGACTACCCCCCTGGTCGGTCGGTGAGTGAGGGGAAAGTACTTCGTACTCCGGACACGAGTGCGAGATGAGGCGAGAGGAGACGAGCGAGAAGACAAGATGAGAGAAAAAAAAATTGCACGCAAAATGTCGGTCTGTTGGTCTACCCCTCCAAAAAAGGCTTGATTGAGGCTGGCGACGAAGTCCGGAAGTGGGATGGATGGTGGATGGTGGATTGTCTGGCACTCGCAGGGCGACCAAGCGTCGGTGAGCCGTGATTCGCGCCTTTGCACAACGCTTCTGCGTCTGGCTAAGGTATTTCGATTCCGGCCCGCGATTGGACCAACCACGGCTCAACGATGGCCACCTCTCGTCGACTCCAGCGGGCGACTTGGCGCTTCAGCGGCCAGCGGCCAGCGGTGCTGCGCTGTGCCCAATCTCGATTGTGCCTGTTGAGTTCCTGCAGCGCACCTAATGCGCGTGCGAGGAGGGCCCCAGGAGGAAAGAGAAACTTGGAGCTTCGGAGGCGGGCCAAGAGGAGGAAGAACCGGACAAGAGCCGGACGAAAGAGAGGGTAAGTATCTGCGGAACTAGGGATATAATAAGTTACTGCTAGTAGCTGCGCAGAGTGCATCGCAGTGCAGTGCAGAATGCAGCAAGTGCCTGCCTTAGTTCGAGTTCCGCTTTGGTGAGCTGGCCGAAGTTGGCGCACGTTTCTGGTGTAAGGTCGCAACCGGCTTGGGCTTGGGCTTGGGCTTTGGGCGGCTTGGGCTTGGTGTCTTGTCGATCTAGTACCGGTAGTTATTTGTAGGCGCTGGCTGTGAACGAGGTTGGTGCACACACACAGCACACAACACACACACTCGGACACTCACACTCGCAGACACACGAATTCCGATGCCTCCTTTTTTGCAAAGACTTTTGCCATCCTCTCCTCCCCTTCTCCGATAAACACCCTTCGCTGAGGACTAGACTCGACAATGTAGCACCAGGGGGGTTAGAAGTTGCCCAGCCGGCACGCTGGTTGGCGGCTGGACACTGCAACTGGATGGTGGATTTTGGGCGGCTGGTGTGTGTGTGGGGTTGCCTGTGTGTGTGTGTGTGTGTTGTTACTTGTGGGTGGTGGAGGCCGGTGGATTGTGATACGCGCGACGCCATGCGTGCAGTAGGCCGCACTGGCAACTGGCAACTGGCGAGCCGTCGAGTTGAGTTGAGGTGCACTTCTGCAACATCCACCCAGATGCCGTAGCTGCGTAGGTCGATTGCTTCGACACCAGTACCGTACTCCGTATGTAGACAGTCCAGCTCCAGCTCGCGGTACAATTGAGGACATTTTGGAGGCCCCCTCCTTTCCCACACCTGAGCTAGAAACGACACCAGCTTCATACCTTCGCAGCCTCTCAAGACCCAACTGGAAGCGAGATCGTGGACTTGGACCTGGCATGCGGCCCATCATCAGGAACCGGCGGCAAAGGACCAAAGTCCACTTGGTATCAAAGACTAACCACATCAACCACCAAACTCGTGCGGGATCGGATTTTTTCTTTCCTTTTTCTGTTTAGCTTCCGGTGTTGTATCTACAAGAGGAATGAGGAGAGCAGCAATATCGTTATCCAACTCCTGCAAGATCACAGGACCCCCTCATCCTAGAGCATTGTTGACGTCTGTCCCCCGCTGCCCCGGAGATTGATGGGGATTTTGACCATGAAGGTTGGTTTGAAGTTCATTCAATATTCAAGTGTCACCGCCCGTAGGTTACGGGCCCTCCGACCTCACTCCTTAGGGAGCCCCATGGGATCTTCCAAGGGTTGGGAAGGGGAGAGGGGGGGGTCCTGGTTTTTTCGCGTGACGAGTGCAGATCATCGCTGGGCTCCAACGAAGCGGTGTCCAGTTGCGTGACGGAGCAGCCTAGGTAGCTAGGAAACCCCGACCTATCACGACGTTGCGTCCATGCATGGCTCTGTGCCTTACTGCTGCCTCCAAGGAAGTAAGTGAGGTACCGGAGGCATGCACCGGAGGCCAAGGCCAAAGGACAACTCAGGATAACGCCCAATCACGGCTTTTGGTCCGCCGCAAGCGTTGGGGTTGACGGGGACGACGGAGGTTGACGACGGAGGTTGACGACGGAGGTTGACGACGGAGGTTGACGACAGAGGTTACCGAAACGGATCAGTTCAGTTCAGATCAGTTTAAACCGACCACCCTGGCTCCGTCAAGGTTCGAGGGACCGTCATTGTCTAGCCTGCTACCGTGTCGACCAGTGGGCGTGTTGCCCCTGGACCCTGAGGGTGGGATTGGAAATGGAAAGGGGACAGAGCTGACTTTGCAGGGCACGCCGTTTCCTGGACAGATGGACACAACAGAACAGGATAAGACCAGGGGTGACGAGATGGCAGATGGAGAAATGCACTTCCAAAGGCTGGCTGGACGGAAGAAAAAGCGTATCTAGAATAAGACCGTTGCCGACGGACGCGGGCGCAGACGTGGGAGCGAGGCTGATAGATGACGGATGACGGAGGAGGACATTCCTGTGTTTGGGATATGAAGATAGATACGATGCAGCAGGACGATGCCGATTACGGGAGCGGCCATTGAAAGAGGCAAAGCAGGGCAGGACAGGACAGGGCAGGGCAGAGCAGAGCAACAAGCCTGGTGGCATAAGTTAGTTGGCAGTTGATATACTGTACGTGGAGAATGCTGTAGATCTGAGCAATGCGGAGTAGAGCGAAGTCGAGTGCGAGAGGGAGCTGATGGCCGATGGCTAATGCGATGTGACAACATGTCCGGGCTTGGGTGAGGCTGGAGGTTGGAGCGCCATGCGTTGTGGTGGCTGTACCGCCACTCAGCCAGTCACCGTTGGCAGACGGGCAATTGACTGAGGTGGCAGCCAGTCAGCTGTGCCACGAAACCGGGCTACCGAACCGGGCCTGCCCAACCAGGCTTTGGCATTCTGAGGAAACAGAGACACCTTTCTCATCGGGGTGACCTACTACTAGTAGGTAGACTCGTCCCTCGTAACTCGTACCTCGTAACTCGTACCTCTTGTTAGACACAGAACTGATAATGCGGCGTCAGTTCCAACGGCAAGGCATGCTGTAGAGATTCTTCCCTGCCTCCGAAAAGGTATGCTGAATCCATAGTCAAGGTGCTTGCTCCCTCCGTACGGACGGACTATTGCCTACGAATACTCACGGAACGGAGCAGAGGAGCAGAGGAGCAGCGGAGATCCAGATCCCACGCTGCACGGTCTTGGTTGAGATGAGACGCCGCCGCTGTACAAGTAGACGCCGAGACAAAAAAGCGACTTCCCTCGTGCACCTCGCATCGCGTCCGGGCTGGAATTTAGATGAAACGCTTCCTGGACGGCCATCGTTGTGCCAAGGCTCGCGCCGCTGGCTCCAGCTGGCTTGCTTCCTGCCTGCCTTGGGCGCTACAGACAGGTACGTACCCCCTGACGGGCAGCAGCTTGAGCAAGCCCCATCCGTGCTCCACCGCCACCCCACCGGATGTGACCGGGGGGCCAAGAAGAAGGATGCAAGCTTCCATCTCTGGCCCCTGTACCCAGTGCGGCGTGACCTGGGCTCACACGGTCGGACCCTCCTCGACTGTGTACCGTGCCAGGAGGTGGCGGCAGGCGGGTGGACACCACCAAGCCCGCTGTGGAGGGTTGACGACATGGGTCGTTGATGGGAACATGGGTCACCCTTTTCGTGCGACATGGGTTGTCCGTGGGGCCTTGGGACTTGGACCATGAGACCTTGTCACCTTGGCTCGCAGGGCAAGTGCAAGTGCTCTTTCTTTCTTGCTCGCCCTTTCATACATATGCTCCGTCGCTGCCTCTTCCCCCCCCCAGCCCAGCCTCCATTGAAACATCTCCTGTTACTGTCCAACTGTCCAACTGCTTACTGTCCACTGTTCACCGAAAAGACAATATTCACTGCCTCGCTTTCCTTTTGCTATCTCGACATTTCTTTCGCTTTTCCCTTGCCTGTCAGTGTGCCTCTCTGTCCGATCCGATTCGATATCGGGACCGACTAAACCGACCGAGACGCCCCCTTCCAACCACCCGGTGCCACCCTTTTTTGTCTGAGTTGCCTGAGTGTCAGAGTGTCTGAGTTTCCTCCCTCAGACTCTCTTCCTACTCCAGGGAATCCAATATCGTGCCGGGACCCGCAATGTCTCTGTCTCTCTCTATCACCCATCAACCTCCCTCGACCGAGCACGTTCCGGAGTCCGCTGCGCGGGGTCTCCAACAACCTCAACTCCCTCTTATAGACGCTCTGCCCGCCTCGCCTTCCCTATACTCCGACGATCCCGACGCCGACGACGACCAGACACCTCGAAACCCCCCCCAACAATTATCCCAAAATATGACAATGCCGCCCCAGCGACAGTCTAGTGCCGAGCAGGCTCCCGCACTGCCTGTAAAGAGCGCCCGCCGAGCCTCGAGGATGCTCGACGGCCTCATCGTCACTCAGAAGATGCCCTCGGAGGAGCAACAACCCCCTCTGACTGCCCAATCTGCCCCCCACAATATCTACCTCTCTTCTGAAGAAGATGCCTCGTCGTCCGCCGACGACTTCTCCGACTTCGAGTTCGAGTCTAGCATCGAGGAAGCTCAGAAGGCATCCACTCGACGAGGCAGCCAAGAGGACACAGCTCGTGTAGTCTCGGTCGTCTTCTCCGGCAAGCCCTCCATTGTCGACCTTCCTCGACGATCCATATCTCCCAGCTCTAGCGAGACTTCCTCTCGGCCTCCTAGTCGCCTCCGGAGAACGTCGACTCTCCCCGTCATCGATCGCCGAGTTTCTATCTCTTCCTCTCCTTCAGCTTCCTCCGTGAGCTCCTCCATTACGCACCCCCCCCGCACCAGCAGCATGCTTCCTAGCAGACGCCTCCAGAAGGAGAGGCCCCAGTTTCTCAACATCGATCCTTTTGCTTCCAAGCCCGAGGAAGACCTGAATGTCTCCGAGCTCAAGACGCCCAAGACGCCCACCGGCATGTTCCAGCGGACGCTCAGCCTCGTCAAGAAGCGCAGCCGCCCTAGCCTCAACACTCACTTCAACAACTACCACTCCTCTCTATCCCGTGATAGCCTCCCTTCGTTCATGGCGCCGTCCAACCACATGGAACAGGTCCAGGAGGAATCTTCGGCTTCCGAGTCTAAGCCTGCTACCGCCCCGGCCCCTGTCAGCCGACCGCCAGTCACCTACCACGAGATTGTCAAGTTATCTATGCGAAGGTCCCAGACGACACCAATGTCGCCGATCTCTCCCATGTCAGAGCCTGCATCACCAATGACTCCTAACGGCACTCGTCAACGCCTGCGCAATGGCTTCTCTTCCGCCCGGCGGCGGAGCATCAGGACATAAGCACGACACTTTCACGCGCATGTTCTGACTGTATAACGTTTTACGACTGGGTTCAACATCTCCATATTGCAACCGGCGTTACACTGCTTATTCCTTGAGTTTTTTCTTCTTCTTGATTCATGTTTTACTTTTACTTCTCTTTGTTTGGGATTTTATTTCTTGGGAAGGGCGCATGTTGTCTTTATCGGACACAACCGGATGGATACAAAATGGACAAGGCGTTTTGGAACTGGGCATTCGTCTGTTCTTTTTTTGGACTACGAATTGCTTCTTGGGGACAAGAATGGCGTTGGGAGCCACCTCAACATACACATACGCATACATGTTACGGCCTTGGACAGGCTACCTTCGTTACCGAGATAAATTGTTAATGAGGCCAACGTCCCAGAACAGACTTGGTCGTGGGGCAACGCATTCGTCAGAGTCAGGGGTTGGTAGATAGCTTTTTCCTCACGCAATACCACCACAGACATGATTGCTTGTTCCAATTGGAAACCCGCCTACCTTTCCCTTGCCTGCTTCGTGAGACATATTCATCTCCGCCGAGTCTGAACTAGCAATACGGTTTCTTTGTCACCAGCTTAATAGTTTGCATGTAACAATCATTTTGTGCCTCTGTGACGCTTTCTTGGGTGTACCACCGCAAGCAATCCATGCCAGCCGAACCGGGATCCGATTATCGGTGTAATAAATACATACCACGTACCACGCATCTACGTACCATGTAGTTTGTTTTTGGATTGCTCTTGATGTCGAGACGGGGGGTAGAGGGACTCTGCTTTGTGAATGGTCCCTCACGCCGTTTGCAAGGGTTGGAAGGGAAAGGAAAGCAGGAACCATGGGGCTTCACTTAAGGCGGTACATGACTGGCATTGAGGATATGGTTTGCAGGTTTGGTAGTCTAGTTTTCTATGATGGCTGCATGTGATTGAGGCGACGGACTGACCGAAGGATTGAGAATTGGAGATCTGTGTGTGTGTGTGTGATGGGATGTTTTTGGGCCGTTGTTGAGGTGATGTGCATGGGATTGCGGGTCAGATCAGGATGGACATGGGCTGACGTCTTTTTGGTGGTGGCTTGGTGTAAGTCGACGTTGGGCCTAGAGGTTGACCCTAGCTAGCGACCTTGAAGCTGCAGCGGGTTGTGCCTGAGGTACGAGAATGAGAGTGTCAGTGTAAACCCACTTCACCTTTGGTTACGGAGGGTAAAACGGAGAGAGGCAAGCTAAGTTATGAGATCATAGGTCTGGTAGTTTATTACTCCTTTTGGTAATGGTACTCAGTGATTGATTTTCGTCCCGTCTCTGGTCGTGGAGGGTTACACTGGAGGCGGCAGTTGACAAGGGGAGAATTATATCATGAAAGGGTACTAGTAGATGCAGGAACGGAACAGCAGCTGTCCGCAACACGTGGGATGTAAGGTACTCTGCTATGCGTTCGCATTGAGGCATTCTTCCGGCCCTCCGACAGATTGCGGAAGTGACGGACGGATGGAATAGTTTCGTACTTTCGTACTGCAGGGAAATAGGCGGGACGGAGCTCGTACAACAGGTACAAGGACGTCCGTTACCTGCCCGTCCCTACCCCCTCCGTCGTGCCGTGGATACGGACGTGCTCCGTCCGGGTGGGTCCTAATTAAGATCTCCTTTGCCCCCGCTGGGAGTCTGTTTACGTCGACCAACCACCAGCCACAGCGAAACGCAGACGACGCCCCGGGGGAGAAAAAGGAAAGGACATTTTAGTTGGGGCTTCGGAATTGCGGTGGAGCTTCAACCGCCACAAGACGGGAAGCTTGAAGTGGGTGAGTGAAGTGACAAGCTCGACAGCCTCCCCAGTTGTTCCAGGTACTGGTGTGGCGCGCTACCGGTCGCGCACACTGTAGCCATGGCTCGCGCCTCATCCGCCAATGATTAGACTAGATGGAGATGGGAGATGAAAGAGAGAGAGAGAGAGCGCGCGACAAGAGATGGAAAGACTGCCTTGCGCCATCGGATGGAATTGTTCTCTGCTAAACCGTGTTTGGTTGGGTCTGGGTCCAAAGCTGTCATTCTGCAATCCCCTATCTTTGCGCGACATTGATGCGTGCCCCAGGAGGACCCTTGATGCTATCAGTTGGCCCGAGGATGATGCATCACGCAGTTGGCTGTGTACTTCCTGTTGTACTCCGTAACTTCTCTCGTATTATCCATTCTTCTGGAACTCGGTCGGCGCAACGCTTCAGTGCGGCGAGCCCAGATCTCTCAGCTTGATCAAACCCTCTCGTGTCTTTCAGTCGTCTGCAAGGAATAGAAAGAGAAGACAGCATAATCCCCGTCGCGGCCACCGGCAAGCTGTGGAGAGCAATCAATCTCCAGCACCGCAAGTCGCCGCCGCCGTACGGAGTACTGCAAGATTGCTCCCAAGCCTGCCGAAGGAGATCCTGGCGCCCATCCCATCATCTCCACCCGCGAAATCGGGTACCTGCCTGCTAGCTCATCGACTAAGAAGGCGTTCGTCATTTCGTTGGCGGTTGGACTGGGGTGACCCAGGGGTCGTTTCTCTCCAGGGGAGGCTGGGAGACTGTATTTGGTTGGTGCCGAGGCAGGTTGACACGGTGAGATTCTGGAAGGAAATGTATACGCATTCACAGGGTGGAATTCATAGGAGGAAATAGATGGATGTGAAGATGTGAAGATGTGAAGATGTGAAGATGTGAAGATGTGAAGATGTGACGAGGTGCAGATGTAGCGAGAGAGAAAATGACCCTGCACTGTGCGAAGTACTCTCTGCGTAGCACCCGTTACACGCATTTATACCGGGGGAGTACTCCCTCTGAGGTACTTGCACCGTGTGATCGACGCCCAGTGGAAGGGGAGATCCATGGCTCAACATCTAACATGGGAAATGTGGTCAGAGCTGAGACATGGCGACGTCTGACTCTGACTCTGACTTAGTCTAGACTCTAGATCTGCTAGTGGCGTCCTGCACTGTAAATCTCGAAACCGTACAACATCTCCCAGGCAAATCCATTCCCAGATCCAGCAACCTACTATACGAATGGAGGGCAATCTGCAGCACATCCTCTCTGGAACTGACTCAATGGCCAGGACCTCGGGCAGATGATCACCATCATAACACAGCCAGCAGGCCATTTCTCTGAATGCAGGCAACGCGTCTCCGATCTTCATCTGCAGACGCCAGCAGATGACGACGTTCTAGACTAGGAACCGTGCACTACACTACTCCGCCTGATGAAACAGACACAAGAGCAGGCAAAAGCCGCCTATCACGAGCTGCATTTAGCCTGGGGCAAAATGAACCCCTCCACGATTGAACGATTGAACAAAGGTACCCACCCCGTTGGGAATCGAGTGCAATGCGGGGGGACAGCCTCTCTTGGAATACCGCACTGTGAAGCAACATTGTGGCAAAAGCTTTGGCTGGGCGATCCTTGGTTTGGAGGATGAGGGGGAGATTTGGAAGGGGGTGAGGAATGATGCTGAAGCGGGCGATCACGAGTCGTGTCTGTGCTGGCTTACTAGGGGCGTGAAAAGGAACAAACTGTGCGGGGGACTTTGAACTTCTGTCGAGCTGCGATGATCCTAGGTGCGCATATGGGCTTTCTCGCCTGAAGCAGTGAGATGGAGCTCTGTGACGGTTTCAGAATCGAAGGAAGATTCGAGGGTCGAGGGATGGGCGGCTGAGCTGGCTCAAGCTTAACACGGCATATACTTGAGGCATCCTGACGGTGAGCTCTGTCAATGTTAATCGTAGCCAATACCTCGGATGGATTCAAGAGGCAGCAGTGGAAGACTCCGTGCATCTGCCTTTGAGGAAGGGAGTTGGGCGAATGTTGGTACTCTCTCTGGACGGATTCTTAAGGTCTTTCTTCTAGCACTCATTCCATCAGCCTCTCGTCACAGAATGGCTGTTATTCTCCAGACGGAAATACAACCGGTCGACAAGAAAGCTTGGTCACCAAAGACCTCAGGAGAGAGCATTAGGAGACTACCTGAACTAACGAACTACCTAGCCTTCAGCTATCGACACAAAACCACGCAGTTTGGCAAACTCTTGTCTTCCCTTAGCGCTTCATAGCATACACCTTGAACGACCCTTCCCGCCAGACAGTTAGCAACGTTGACACGAGTACACTTGGCTTAGGAGTCCCACTCATCGGCCCATTGGTTCAAGTCCCGGCCCCGGAGATCGGTCGCCATACCCTGGCCTGCGGAACAACATCTCTCGCTGACAGTAGGCCCGGCCGTGCCGCGTTTGTCCTTTTCAGGCTCCAGATAGATGTTCAAGTCGTTCCCTGTGTCTGTGATGAGAACATCTATCGCAGCATATTATTCAACCACAAGCTCTCATATCAAAGGCCCTCCAAGAACTCTCACATTTGAAGCCTGCGTCCTTAAGATAGCGCTCATATTCCGCTATCTGGCTCGCTCCTGCGACGCACCCGACGTACATATCGATGCTCCGTCTGACGTCTGTGGGGAACGGCTTCTTGGCCAGGATATCCGAAACGGCGACCCTGCCTCCCGGCTTGAGCAAGCGGAACATTTCGTTGAACACCAGCTGCTTCTCCTCTAGCGGCACGAGGTTGATGACGCAGTTGGATATGATGCAGTCGGCGATGCCTGACGCGAGGGCAATCTTGGTTATGCGAGACTCGACGAACTGGGTGTTGGTCTTGCCCGAATCGGCCCTGAGCTTCTGTGCCTTGGCAAGCATTTCCTGTGTCCCTGGGTTATCGTGAACGGCTACTAGAATGTTTGGCGGTTGGCTCACCTTGTTCATGTCTATGCCAATGGCTTTTCCCCTTAGGCCGACCTTGCTCGCAGCTAAGAAGACGTCAAGTCCAGCTCCACTACCAAGGTCGATGACCGTCTCTCCCTGTCCAAAGTCGACAATGCCATGTCAGATCTGTCAACTGGGTGACTAATTCTTGGATAGATACACAATAGTTTGACTTTACCTCTCGTAGCGTAGCAACGGCCAAAGGGTTGCCGCAGCTCAGTCCCAAGTTGGCATCCTGAGGAACCGCAGCCAGATCTTCCTCCGAGTAGCCAAAGGCTTTTGCAATGGTGTGGTCATACTCGGAGTTGGAGCCAAGGGCGGCGGCGCTGTAGCGTTTACTAACGTAAGAGTAGATGTCTTGTGAGTCCATGGTTGGCAGCTTGAGGAGCAGAGATGCTTGATGCTCGTAAAAGCAGGTCTTGAGGGGTAAAGATGTGCTGACCATTTATAGATACCGTTAAACCTCGACTTATACGTAGATACTGGTTTGGAGGTAACTAGTCCAAATGAGGAAATAATTCGATGTCACACTTGCATGCATCATTCAACATCGCCACCAGCCCAGCTCGCACCTCACTTCATCAAACTGGAACCTCTCGTAACAAAGTACAACACTTTTTGAAAGAACCATGGGATTACCTGCTGACGGCATCTTGATGGCGAAGTCTAGCAAACCTGCCGACCACAAGATAGCGTGGGTGCGCAATAACCAACGCCGTCACCGCGACCGAGTGAAAAGCCACATCGCGGGACCTGGAGTCTATGCTCGCAGAAACTCAGCTGGAGCTACAGAACGCCCTGTCGAAGATCGAGCGCCTGACCGCAGAGCTTGGACACACCGAGCCGCCATGCTCTGTGAACTGCGCCAAACGTCCTGATCGGAGCAGTACTCTACTCGGGTGTGCCTCGGCCACGGAAACATGGAGCGACGACGAGGAAAGATACTGTGATCTGAAGCCGCCCGACCTCGAGGAATCCACGACCCGCTGCCGTGACGCCTACAAGATCATTGCCGAGCAAAATTACGCCGGTCTGGAGGCTTCCGCGCTTCGTGGGTGGCTACAACCTGGCTTCCGCGGAACTCCCACCAAGGATGATGGGTGCCGTGTAGAAAATAAGCTGCTGTTTGCGTTACTCGATCACATTTTCTCCACATGACTTTACCCTTACTCACATGAGAGGTGGTGTTTACATCGATGTATCTGTTTTTGCCGCGGGGGAAAAGATGGGTGGGTTTGAGGCTGGAGAGGCAGAGCCTACCTACCTAGCCAATGAACAGGTAGAGAAGCTTAGGTTGCCATGTCAAGACAAAGCTGTCGCGAGACCCTTGAATACACTAACGGTGTCATGATTCAACTAACCATTCTTGAGATGGTGAATCGAGGCTCTCAAAGTGGCATGTTGCGCAGCTATCTGAGTAGGCGATGAATACTACCCATAACTGAGCAACAAGGCTATTCAGTTCGTTACCATCACGACAATCATCCCCCCATGCCGTCTTGGACGTCAGACTTCGGCCATGACGCCAAGACAAGTGCCATAGGAACCTTTCGGGAAAACATCTTCATCATCACACGGAATTAACACCGTAACTAGTTCGAGAATTAATCGGTTGGAAATCACACTTCGAAAGACACCACAGCTCAGGGAATCCTGCGTATCGACGGCTCATTAAACATCCCCATCATACGCCCAACCTATTAACAGGACCGGGGCAAATGCGTAATACGACAATGCGGATGAACAGTCAACATCGGCCACCATATGCAAGTTCTCCATGGGCGGCAAAATCCATTCCCATCTCTTTCCGTCCCTCCAACCTTAGTAAACATGATAAATAACATATAATTCGGATCCATTGACAACCCTCCCTAAAGACCATTGACTCTACTCAGGCGTTCAAGGTGTGGCTGGTACAGAGTATCACTGAGTCCCGTTCAGAGGGATCGTGTCCGACGGACTGTGAGCCATGGGCTGCTTCGATCGCAGCGTCAGAGGGAATGGGTATTCCTCAGGGTCCTCCTCGTCACTGGTATTCGTCAGTCTACTGCAAATCGTCTCAGGGTTAATTGAGAGGCAAACTTACGGGAGCTTCCAGGCAACGTAATCCTCAGTGTTGAGGCCCTCGCGACCTTCCTGCAGGCTGGCAAAGTCGCCAGGAGTCATCATACCGGTTCGGTCACGCGGAGAACCTGGCACAGAGAAGGGTCGTGAAATCTTCTGCTCAACGCCAGGGATGAAGTCTTCCTCCTCGTCGCCAGTGAAGGACTCTGGGTAGGCGCGGCGCAAGGCCAACTGCCGTGCCTTGACGTACTCCATACCCATCCGCTTCCAGTCAAGGAGATCGCTGAGACGTTCAGTGCGGTTACGTTGGTTGATGCGCTGTCGACGGCTCTTCCCGCAGAAGTCAAACATGAACGACGTCAACTGGTTGACAGAGTCGTCGACGCCCTTGGTGCGACGATCCACAATGTAGATGCCGTAGTCGCTCGAATTCTCGATGAGCTCTTCCATGTAGCATCCGAATCCGGAGAGGTTAGTAGTGATGCTCGGCACGCCCATGACGGTGCACTCGGCGGGAGTGTATCCCCAGGGCTCGTAGTAGGAAGGGAAAACGCCCAAGTGGCAGCCTCGGACGAAATCGTCGTAGTCGAGAGGGAGGACAGGGTTGGCCGAGTTTAGGAACTCGGGATGGAAGATCACCTTGACTCTGTCCGTAGGGTCGTTGAACAGCTGCACCCGTCGGATCTGGTTCAAGACAGGGTCTTCGTGATCGCTGACCATGTTGTGGGTGACGATTGGCGGGAGTCCATGTCGCTTCATGGCGAAGAGGCGACGGCGGAGCAGGACTCTGTCCTGGGCGGAAATGAGCTCCTTCTCATCGGGCATAGGGTCGCCATCGTGCCACTTCAGTGATCGCTCGAAAATGCGGCGTCCGATGCTCTGCTCAATAACGTGGGTAGTGTCCCTCAGCGACTTTATCACTGCCTGACCCTTGAGTGCCTCCACGGTGAGGGAAGTCGTCTGGGCAGGCATGATGATGAAGGCCACAACCGTAATTTTGCTACCCGCGGCCTTGAGCCGATGGTTTAGGCGTGCCAAAGATTCGATAAACATGTCGACACCCTTGTTCCGGAACTCGTAACGGCCGGCAGTGAAGATGTAGAGGGTGTTGTCAATGTCGAAATCATAGTGTCCGTAGAAGTGTCCTCGTACAAAGTCAGAGATCTTTTCCTTGGCTTGCTGGTGGAGGTTCTGGAATTCGTGCACGGCAGAAAACTTGGTAACATTGAGACCGTTGGGCAAGACGCCATCAGGCTTTCGTTTTAGCAGGTGCTCGGACTCAAAGGCAGTGATATGGGAGACAGTGGTGAAGACGTCGCATGCGTGCGCGGCGGCCCGCTCGATGCAGTACCTGTGGTAGATGCCACGCTTTCCAGCTTCAGCATCGACGTCGAAATACTGCAAGTTGTTGTAAAAGTCCACGGAGCCGGCGCAGAGGTATCGGCCGAGCAGAGTAGCATGGGTGGTAAAGATGGTTGTGACGTCGATACGGCGCTTCTTGGCTAGGGGCAGCGCGACGCCGGCCAGCCACTCATGGAAATGAGCAATGACGGCCTTCTTCTTCTCATGAACGACGAACTAGGATAGATCGGGTCAGTTGCCAGGGGTGTGAAAAATGGAATCATGGGGCGTTACCTCTCCTAGAAACCATGCGACTAGGTAACCGAAGACGATCGTCTCGTTGGTCTCCTCGTCGCCGGGGGGCGAGGGGATGCTCGCGACGTTCCACAAGTCCGACTTCCACTCGTCGAGGAAACCGTAGGCCGTCTTGGTGTCGATGAGAATGACCCTGGGAGCACCTTCAATGAGCCATCGGCCGTACATGATGCCAATTCCTCGATCTCTCATAGACTGCATGGTGGCGGCGATCTCTGGGTTTGTTGGTTCCATCTCTTCCACCTCGACGGCGGCCTGCTGCTGTTAGTATGCGCGGGAAAGGGGGATTAGCCAGTCAAGGACGCACCGATTGGTGGTTGAGGGGACCGATGAGGGTGTAGCGGTCGCCATATTCAGCTGTTGTGACCGGAGCTTTGGACTTGATAACA
The DNA here is from genome assembly GCA_003385265.1 of Neonectria hederae. Lineage (NCBI taxonomy): Eukaryota > Fungi > Ascomycota > Sordariomycetes > Hypocreales > Nectriaceae > Neonectria > Neonectria hederae. The sequence goes on along the minus strand of QGQB01000366.1, from coordinate 44,872 downwards.
GAGTAGATACCACCAACTAGCGACAAGCGAAGGGACGGGTTAGAAGGGCGAAAGCGAGTATGGGGAACAGCAGATTGGGATGTCGCTCACCTCGGTGAGCTACCTCAGTAGCAATCTCAAAGAGCAGATGATTCTTGATGTCACGAGTCGGTGACTGCTCGCCTTCGGAACCCATGGTGAATTCTGGCGTCGGGAGCGTGGAGTGTTGAGGGGTCAGGCGTGGATGATCTGATGATGCAACTGGGATTTGGTGGATATGGACAGGTAGCTGGAGCTCACGACGCAGAACGTCAGAGAGACCAAAGGGGAGAGGCTAAGAATGTCGGATGAAGATGAAGCTGTAGAGCTGTCTGAAGAACCCAATTGAAGGTGTTTGAGGAAGAAAGAAGCCAGATCGGAGCTGGTCGGTGGCGAGCGCAGAACAGGAGGTGATGGTGGTGAGGTTGCGTCACAGGCGCTACTGGGTGCGCTTGGATCTGCACGCGAGAAGCGAACAGGGTTTGATGAGTTGCAGGGCAGGGAGGAGGATGCACAGGCACTGAGAAGTCTGAGCGGGACCGAGTGGAAGCGACCTAAAAGCTCTGGGATAGATAGCTCGCGGCCTTCTTGGAGGCTTGGAGGAGGGAGGGAAAGGGAGGTTGGTGGTTGGTGCAGCTGCGACGCTGGGATAGAGAGGGAATTGGGATAGGAGAGTAGAGGAGAGGAGAGGAAGAAGGGAGGAGCCGAAAAGACAACCTAGAAGAAGGAGGACAGCACGAGAGAGTGTGGGAGTGAGGGGGAAGCGAGCGGCGTGGGCAGGTGACAGTCCAGTGGTGGTTTTGGGAGGTGGGAGGTGGAAGGTGGTGGTACGGTCCGTCATGTACTTTAGCTCTTCCTCCAGCTCCGAGTCCAGTCCGCTACCCGTCCACTGTTGTTGGCAACCGGCCTTGTTGTTGCGCTACGCTAATAAGTAGACCGGAGCTCCAGACCTGAACCTCAGTGGAGACTGGGGATTGGGAACGGGAGAGAGTCCAGGGGAGCGGTAACCACCAAGCAACGGCCCCCACGCTCGCCACAACCGTTCGCCGAGAGAGCCCAAAAAGCCTCCCCCTAAGGCCCCTAAGGCCTAAAGGCACCTAGGCCTCAGGGCAGCTCCACTGGAGCTCGGGGGAGGAAGCTTCATCACCAAGCCCGTCAGCTGGTCCCGTGGACGTTCGCCCCTCGCCCACAATTGTCACCTCTCTTTGAATCCCAAATGGCCAGCCATCCTCCCGCCACCGATCTCACCCCATGCCGGCCGACAGCTTTGGTCTGCTTTTCCCATTTCCCACCCCCTCAGACCTCCGGCGCCACCGTCCCACCGTACCCGCATCGGTCGAGCCGAGGCCCCGAGGGTTTCAGCAGAATCTCCAGACGGAATATCTACGAGCGAGCGAGAAAGCGCCGGTCTTCTGCAAGTTGCAAGTTGCGTGGTTTTGGATATCTCCTCATGCTGGCATCTAAGCACCAAAATCAAGTACTATCTATCTATCTATCTCTCTTTTCCTGGAAGCTGAACGAATAGTCAGGCCCTCACTTACTGTTCCTCCAGTCTCCTGCAGCCCCGCAACCCTCCAGCCCTCCAGCAAGGTCCCCTTTTTGGCCGGGATTGATGCCATGGCAGAACATGCAAGCACACACACAATCCAACACAGAACGGTGCTAGTGAGCTTTGCGATGCGAGGTTGTCTTTGGTTAACTGCGCACATGCATGCTCTAGCACAGCTTGGTCTGACCGGGATGACGACATGGAATGCGGGGGAATGCCAACCACGCCGCGAGCCCATCCTCCTCCCTTCTCCTCCTCCTCCACCTCCACCTCCACCATGTCCTTCTCCGCGGCTCTCTCCATCCTCTAACCATCCGCTTGAGACATTTACTGGGGTGATGAATTTCACAGTGTCCAGCTGAACGAGTTGGCTTCTTCTAATTGCTTCCATTGTTGATGACGCGACTGGATTATATGCTTCAGAATAGGTACGAAGTACACCAACCCAATGCCAATTTCGAAGCACACACGGACTCGGAGCTACTGCAAAACCTAGGTACACCCTGGAGGCTGGAGCTGACATGTACTTGTACTCTCCTCCATCCCTGCCGACGTCTGCATCACAAGCGTCGTCTCTGCTGCAGGCGCTGCAGGTTGGCAATTATTCTACGTACCTGTGCCGAAATGTTCTCTGCCTGTGTAACATGAATTATCAGCTTCCTCATTCCAACGAGATGACATGTTCTTCCGCCATCCGTCTTCGTGGGCCATGGCCACTTTGTGCCGCACTATTGCTCCCTTTCGTGTCTCATCTCTGCTTGGCTAGTTCACTTCTTTGGATGCCCTCAGAGTCTTGCTGTCTACTATCTGACTCACTTAGATCACCTGTGAGGTAAAAACGAGAACTTTTGCTCTCTTCGAACCCTCGGCTCGGCCGACCTTCTCCTTTCTCGGGCACCATCTTGCCGAAGCGACAAAGATCCTCATGATGGACGATGCCGTCTCTCTTGCTCTTTCGCCAAATGGCAATTCCCGCCCCCTCCATGCAAAACCCGCTCAGAAGATGTTGTTTTCTATTCCGAATATTGCTGAGGAATGCCCTGCCTTACTCAACTCATTCCCAAACTCTTCGTAGATATCACCCCACGTCTCTGGAATCGCCAAGTTGGGGCAACCGATGATAGCTCACTTCCTCAGTATTCAGTTGAAACATTTGTTGGGGTGCTAAAGTCCGGTTCTGGTCTCAATTGCTAGTGATAATACTAACATAAGTATGACATTAAAGCATAAGAATGGGAACGTCTCGGCAGTTCGTTGCTATGCTTGGAGGCCATTGCCGCTTCACTGCAAATCTGTGGTGTTCACGGGTCTCGGCCACTTACAAAAAGCTACAGGTTGCTATCCGCGGGTCTTCGGGCCTGCTCCCGAGTCATAATTCCACTCCACAAATGACGTGAATTACATTAACACGGACATCCAACCACAAGGCTATTTGAATTCCTGTGTCAATTACCGAAACATGCCGATCCTAAGAAAACCTTCATAACAAGCTTGCGTTATTGTTACTCGCACAAAAAAAACAATTGTTTTTGCGCGCAGCTGTTTCGATAAGGAACAAGATGAGAGCCCAATCCTAGTCTAGTCAACTACTATACGAAGTACTGTACTCCAGCCCCAATGAATGATAGCCTCAAGATAGTCTCATATCGCCTTTCGGACTCTAATAAGAAAACTCTTTCCAGGTCTTATATCCAGATATAATTTTTCCGGTTCATCTTGAGCGTAACAAGGGACCTAGCAATTACCTAAGGTACAGTAACTCGAAGATAAATGGGTAATTGAACTATGTACTGTTTAGCGAGCTTTCAGCCTCGTTTATAGCCAGGCATGATTGGCCACCTTTACAGCACGAACCGCCCCGCGGTGGGGCACAGTTTTGCAAGGCTGCCAAATTTTCCAAAATTTTCTAAACTCGCACCCTCTCTGAGAACGGCCTTGCTAGAATATACCTGTGTCTGCAATATCTGTGATACCCGGAGCCACCATAGCTCCACGCGAACAGTACTGACCTGTCCGTGTTTTACTTCCACTTTCTAGAGTTGAAATTCTCTCACGAGAAAGTCGCCGCATAAGATGGGCGACGCTGCGCAGGTGAAGGTCGTCTTCACCACCTCTGAGGAGGACTTGGTGCTCCCAGAGTCGAGGCAACAACTTCTTGTGCCCGCCGGTACGTTCCTTGCGCACAACTCTTTCTCAATGCACAAAACTAACGCTGTCGCAAGACATCAAGCGATATGGCCTTTCCCGCATTCTCAACTCCGAGTCTATGCTCAACACATCCTTCCCGGTCCCGCTCGACTTCCTCGCCAACGGCACCTTTCTCCGCACCTCCATCGAAGAATACCTCGCCACCAATGGCCTCTCCTCGGAATCTACCTTGATCCTGCAGTACGTCCGCAGTCTGCTTCCCCCCGTCTACGAGGCAAGCTTCGAACATGACGACTGGGTCAGCGGTGTGGATGTCCTGTCGGCGACGTCCGCGGCCGGTATCCTGGCTGGCGATGCCGATGTGCGACAGAGAGTGGCCAGTGCGTCCTACGATGGCCTCGTGAGGGTTTGGAATCCCTCTGGTGACACAATTGCTGTATCCAAGGCTGGTGGTCACACGCAGAGGGTCAACGCTGTCAAATGGGTTTCGCAAAAGCAGCTCGTGTCGGCTGGATTGGACCGAAAGGTCATCGTCTGGGACTACAGCGAATCCGAGGATGGCTTCTCTGGCGCCCTCAAGTCCAACATGGAGCTCTGGGGCCATGAGAAGGACATCATCAGCCTCGACGTCAACGGCGCTACCAAGCGAATCCTCACAGCCTCATCCGACGGCCGCGTCGGTTTGTGGTCGTCCTCAAAACGGACCGCGCCCCAGGCTGATCCCGAAAGTCTGCCTTCGGCGCACAGTACCAAGCGGACCAAGCTGGCCAGCGCCGCCAACACGGCCCAGCGAGGCCCCCTCGCCATGATTTCCGTCCACGACGACCCTGTCACTGCCGCCATTTTCCACCCCAACGACCCAACCGTGGCCTACTCGGCGTCAAAGGACCACACCGTCAAGACCCTGGACCTGACCACACAGCGCGAGGTCAGCCGGTTAACAACCATGCACCCCATTCTCTGCGCAACTGCCCTGCCAGGCTCGTCTCTCATTGCCGCGGGTTCGTCTGCTCGACACATCACGTTGCTCGACCCCCGTGAATCCGCTTCTGCCACCTCAGCGATGACGCTCCGTGGCCACCTCAACATGGTCGTTTCCCTGGCGCCTTCGCCGGAGAATGAACACTCGCTTGTATCTGGTTCCCATGACAGCACTTGCCGTGTTTGGGATCTGCGCAGCGTGCGCAGGGGAACCTCTGAGGAAGGTGGCGGCAGTGTCAGCGAACCCGTATATACCATCGGTAGGGAGTGGCTTAAGGGCAAGAAGTTGCCCCCGTCGGGCGACGGCGCCAAGGTGCTGAGCGTTGTCTGGGACAAGACTTGGGGTATCGTGAGCGGTGGTGAGGACAAGAAGGTTCAGATCAACCGAGGAAGGGGTCTGCTAGCCTCATAGGTTTAGACATCAAAATTCAAAGGGTGACGCCGGTCATGAGAGACGAGAAATCAGGATATCCCATTTCTATCCCAGCAGAAGAGTATTTCACCCACGTTGTGCATCCAACTGTATCGGGCCATGTATTTCCATACCATGCCAAAATATATTTCTCAAGTCTGTCCCGTGTCGTTCGTTTGCTGTATCAGCGCTTTGTATTTCTCGTTTATGTATTTGTTTGTTGCGAGAAACGACAGAACTTCGACCCTTAGTCTCTCCTTGGAGAATGGCAATTTCTCAAGGGTGATAGCTTTGAGAATATACTCCACTACAGTGTTCGTTTTTAGAGGCGGATCGCGTAGGAGCTTCGCAATTGATTCGGGCGAGAGATCGCCATTTGTGTGCCAGATGTAGTAGGCGCGGACGGCGGAAGGACTGGCAGTGAGCTTGTTTTTCTTCTGGGAGCGATATAGTTTCAGTTCGACATCTGCAGCGGCAATGCGCGAGTCCCTTTGGTTTGGTGTCTCTGGTTCAGGAATCGCGATGATTGCTTCATGCTCTGTTGCTTGAGCCACTGGTTCTGTGGCATCGTCGGCCTCGTTTATGGACATGTTGATTTCCACATCTTCGTCGGCGTCTACCACCTCATCTACTACCATAGCCACTTTGATAGGCAAACCTTTTTCTGAAAATTCGGGCCGTGGGGGACACGGATCGAGTTTCTCGCGCTCGTGCTCCAAAACATAGTAGAGTTGAATGCCGGCATAGGCATCTGAAGCGGAATCTGAGGCGCATTAGCATGTGTCAGCAGAAGATCTAAGTTAGACTTACACGCAATCTGAGGCGCGCTGAGGACCTGCATCCAATTACTAGTGCGGACCTCTCCCTTGAATAACGGAAGACCAAGACAATCCTTGACTTGGACTGCCATGGAAACAACCGATTTGTTGATGAGATTTAATTGGCCCTCCTTTGAGTATTTGACCAATTTGTAGAGATGGCTGAGCTCGAAGATGCCTTTCGTCTCGACGCCGAGGTAATTCTTGAGCCTTGTGCAGTCACCCCGTATGTTCACACCCGTCTTACTCACGCCCTCGTCTTCCATGATTTTTCGAAACGTAGGAGCAATGAAGTCGTCTTCCGTGAACACAGCGACATGGAATAGGGCGATGTGGCTGGGACTGGCGATCTGGATGAGAGAAACCTGTTCACGAGGTGTCGAAGATTTTCGCACATAAGCCATCCATTCGAGGTCGAATCCGATGACCTTTTCGTCAAGAAAATATTTCTTGCAGATGTATTCCATATCGGTTTTGGTCGTGCAATAGTGAACTTTGACTTTCTCAGCCGACCCGTCATCCTTGATGTGTTGATACATAGTGTGAGACCAGTAGGATCCTGATATTCCCTCTTTTTTCTTGCGAGCGACTTGGAAGAGCTCATTGGAGATTTTGTAGTCCAGAGAGGTCACAGGAGGAAGAACTACCTTTTTAACCTCAGTGTCGGCTTTTGATTTGGAATCATCTTTTTGTGCGGTATCTTCTGGTTTGGGAACAGGATTGCTGGTGCTGTCTGTGAAAGCTTCAGGATCCTCGAATTCTTGAGAATATTCGATGCCTTGCACAGGTGGGATCGAGGCTATTGATGCATCGTACTGATCGAACCATTCGGTGGCATCAAGTTCGAACTGCTCGTCTTCATCGAATTCTTCCGAGTCAAGCTTCGTGGGCTGATAATCGTTGCTAGGTTTAGGGCTGGCGCCATGGACAAACCGAGGCATATCCAAAACGGGATACAGGGGTTTGGTGTCGTTCCTTGGGGAGAACCGAATACCAGAGCTTGGATTCCAAAGTTGATTCCGAGCGGGGGAAGTCATCTTGTGTATGGAATGTCTACGCCCGTATGTCGTGTCAGGAAATATGTAGCAGCGGGTGGAGGAGAAACGGACAAGCATCAACTAACCTTGAATGGGATAACAGTGGATAAGGCCGCCTGGAATATCTGATTGCGTTGCCAGCAATAGTCGCTCGTACTGTGTTATAGTTCATTAAAGGATATGAAGAGGAACCTGCCATAGCAAGCACTGAATGCCCATCGCGGCAAATGACCATGTCATAAGTGTACACGCTCTTATCTGGAAATCAGGCAGTCGCGTCCTGAATGTGATGAAGATCCCGGCGGCTATTCACTAAGTACGATTGGCGTTGAGAGGTCGGTAGTGAGACGCATCTGCTTAGTCACGTTCGCGGGCTCACGTGGGGACGTGCAGCAGTCACTCCTCGACCCTGGCATCTTCATCCCACTTTGCGATAGTTTGGACGACTTCGACGGAATACTCGACGACAAACCAGGACCGACGATAATTCAAAGTAGCGGAATTTTTCAGGACCATCTCACTGAAGAATTGTCACCTTGACTAAAACATAGTGTCGTCACGAAGCTGCCCGACTGTCAAACCCCGATCTACACAATCCATTCGCCATGGCTTCTCAATTGCTACCCCTCGGTGAGCCACTCTCAGCTGCGGTACACTGCTAGCTCGTCTCTGTATCTACTAACACTTAGCCAGAACTTATCGACAAGTGTGTCGGTTCCAGGATCTGGGTCATCATGAAGGGAGACAAGGGTGAGATGAACCGCTCGGTCGCTTACCCCCCCACCGTCACTGACGGACTGTGATAGAATTCAGCGGAACTCTCTTGGGCTTCGATGACTACGTCAGTGAGTACTATCCTGGTGAATCATACATCTGTTCATGCTGATCACTACTATAGACATGGTGTTGGAAGACGTGACTGAATTGTATGCTCCATCTTCTTTTTGCTCCTAATCTCCAAAAATGTCACTAACTGAGCAGTGACTACTCCGGAAATCACGTCAAGCTGCCCAAGATCCTATTAAACGGAAACAACATTTGCATGGTATGTCTTTCGTCTACCGTCTATATGTTTACTTTGCTAACTGTCTGGTGTCAGTTGATCCCCGGAGGCGAGGGACCAGAGGGTGGAGCTTGAGTGGTGGGATGAACGCAACGAAAGCCTCATCTTGAACATGATCTACGCCACCCTCTAGCTGGGCCGAGGGCCAAATACGAAGGCAACCTCTCACGTAATGCAAGTGGGGTTTACTAGACGTGTAGCTTTAAGCAAGCAACTGTCACTCAAAGAGCTAAGCCCAGGCACGCAATAGCAGCGGGATAATGAATCCATTTGATCTTGAAATATTTTCGTGTCCGTATTTTGGCTAAAAAGAAGTAACCTTGAGCCCCCAACGCCTGCCGCCGTGGAGTCGTGTCCACATAGGGATGACCTGTCTTGTCTTTTCCCCCCTAGTGACCATTTTGCATATTGCCCTGCTCTCCAGTGTTGGTGATACGTCTGAGTTCCCACTCTCGCGTGAACTCTTGATGCAGCATCTCAAGCTGGTTGATAAGCTTTTCGCAAACAGATGTGAACACATCACGAGGCGTGATGGTACCGTCTGTCTGGACACGGATGAAGAGCTCTGGGACGTTCGGGTGAGCAACTAGAAAAAAAGGTGAGCGCGGTGTGAGATTCCAAGACGGCGACAATACTCACTCTTGTAGCCAGCCATATAGACGTTAGGGTGGGCCTTAAGATGCTCAGAGAGGAGGTTGCCAAGGGTGTGGTCCTCCTTCTTGAGAACGAAGTCGGAGGTGTTGGACATGCCTATAACGTTGCGTGAGAATCGGAGCTTAAGAAGAAAGGTCCCTGACGCAAGCTTACCAGAATACACCTTCTCTTCGATCTTCTTCTCACCCTCACCAAGGAGGAAGAGCTCGAAGCTGAATGAAAGTCAGTCTTGGTCTCGAAGTTTCCACCGCATGTAACGTAACGGGTCGTCCTGAAGGTTGAAGTGCTTCGGGTTTCCGCCGGCCATGGTGAAGGGCAGTGCTTGGTTCAGATAAAAGGGAATAAGGTGGAAAGAAAGAGGTGGTGTTCCCAACGAGATGGCCGAGAGAGATTAAGTATACGTGATTTTTTCGAATGAGGTGGCTGCCAGCTGGCGCCAGGTGGAAAAGGGAGCGAGCATAATGAGCCAGTCAGACGAATCACCAACTGGTTCAGCAGGCCCTCTGTATGGTATACACAAACTGGTTGAAGCCGAATGTTTGCGCCAATCAAAATGACCTATGTTTTGCGAACGAATCTGATTGATGGTGAACATCGTGTCTCCAACCATTCAAGTCAGGGCCCGGAACCAGTCGAGTGAGATGCACCTAGAACCAAGTCGGTTTATGGGATTTCTCAGCTCCCGGGGATATGAGAGCACCAGAGCGTTTGCAGTGACTGTTTGAGGAGCCCGTTGGTCGCTAGTACGAGCTATTGGTGGCCAAGGACGGTGAGGCAGAGGCGATGTTGATTCCAGTATTCCACGTGTCCGGTTGAGGGAATACGGCTAACCCATGGAAACGAAATGTGTTTTACAGCTTGAAAAGAAAGAAAGAAACCAAGGCTTACCGGTCAGGTGCGTTCATCTTGGCGGTTTAGTGTCTTTAACCCGACGTTGTCTTTGTTCGTGATGGTGGCAAAGTGACTCGACTGTCACTGTCTAGGTTGCGGTCGTAAGATAGAAAAGAAGTAAATGTCGGATGGTTAGGAGATGTGCGAAGGTCTTTTAGCTAGAATCCAAAAAGTAGACGGCTCAGCCCGTGATGAAGCAACAGATCTTGGGCATTGACAGAACTGCAGTGAATCCAGAATGAATAGGTCGCCGGGGTTGCCATGGTCCCCCGAAATGACAAAAGGTTAAAGGTCGGTTAAATTAGTCTAGCACCTCTTGCAGTCCGACACTCTACCTAAGTAGGTATTGATAAAGCCCAGACTCGGCCATTTTAGGTGCGTACTTGCTTACCTATCAACCAAGCCAGCGCTCTCCGAATTAATGAACAATACGAATAGACTACGGCCGTCATCTATCCTTTCTCATTGTCTTCAAAACATGCATAGCCAACGTCAATGCCGCGCCTCCAACCGTCCCTATTCCGGCATGCTAAGCGACATTCGCCTCACCTCGCAGCACTCCTTCCTGCTTGTCGGGATCTTGAATCGGCGCACAATGAGTTGCGATGGATAAAAAGGCATGTTGAAGAGACATGCACCCATCATAAGTTCAGGCAGTTGAAGGAACTATGTCGGCAAAGGGGAAGGGGTGTACCGTTGCAGTATGTGCTAGGCTCGCAGCCATTTGGCGCACTGGATGTCAAGTGCAGGCCTGGTGTTCTCGTCCCGCGGCCGGAAACCGAAGCCTACACTTGTCATCTGGTGGATTTAATCAAATCGGGAAGAGTGCTAGGTTCACGGGTTGATCAAAACAAGCGCGGGCTTAATTTGATCGACTTCTGCACAGGCACTGGTTGCATCCCACTCCTCCTGTTCTCATCCTTGCAGCGGTTGGTTAAGAACCTAAGCGTCTGGGGCATCGATATATCCCCCCAAGCAGTTCAGCTTGCGAAGGATAACATTGATCACAACATTGAGCTTGGAAATATCTTTAAACCTAGTGGGGAACAGTGCCTCAAGATTACGAAAGCCGACGTTTTCAGTGACAGCGACGTCCAGCAGCTCACAGCCTCTCGCTGGGATCTCCTCGTCTCGAACCCTCCCTACATTTCACGGGATGTTTGGAACCACGGCCGTGGTCAACTCGGATACTCGGTCCGCAAGTACGAGCCACGACTGGCTCTGATCCCCAACGATCATCTGCCTCGTCCGGTCGGATGCAGTCCTGAGGATTTATTTTACTCTCGGCTTTTGGACATTGCGTCAATATTAAATCCAAAGGTCATCCTCTTTGAGATTGGGGACGAGAGTCAGGCTTGCCGGGTCTTGCAGCTTTACTTTCAACACGACGCTGCTAAAGGCTGCTGCGTGGAGGTCTGGCGGGACTGGCCGGATATAGAGGCCGACTGTAATGAAGAGGCTTGTGTGGAAGTGGCAACAAAAAATGGCCGGAGCGAATCTGTTCCGGTGAAAGGAAGCGGCCTCGTACGATCAATATTTATTCAGCGCTCAGAGAAGGCGAGCGAGTAGACTAGTGAGACATTGGCGTCCCATGGCTAGGTGTATTACTCATGTCCTCATAGAAACGCTGTATTATACCCCTTTGTCACTGCAAGTAAAAAAATTCCTTTGACGAGTCATAGACTGTGAGGCGTGTGCTGTGAAAGTCGCCGCTGGCGAGAGAGTTAATTCTCTTGGTGGCGGATTCCGGCGATGACTGTAAAAATCAACTCGACGGATGAACCATGAACCCTACCTTAAACAAAGAAATTTCGAGAAAAGGTTCCCAAGAGAATCAAGAGTCTCTTTATTTAGAAGAGTATATTTAGAAGAGTAACTGAAGTACAAGGATGTTCAGTAACAGGCCAATGTGGAACTGCTTGCAAAGGAGGAAATCCCCAATTAAAGACGGATGAAATCCGTAGACCACCTAATTCACAGGCTCCTCCTACTCGCTGACGCGCGCTACCAGGCGTGAACGGAAGCCCCGTCGTGTTCCGAGGGCACGTGATAGCGCCCAATTTTCGAGCTAGCAAGGCCAATGGACTCATCACCAGAAGCTTCCACATCGTGGTGTCATCAACAATTCCCCCCATTGGAGCCAGGAACCTCAAGGTCTCGCTATATCCCACCATCGTCCACTCGAAATCCAACAGAAAACCCCTCCCGGCCTGAACCGCGATCCCTCATGACATAGCAGGGCGCCTGCGCACCTCTGCCTTCCACGACTCCGGTGGTTCCGCACTTGCGCAAGCTTGGATGCCCGCCATGTCGAGATATCTGCGACAATCGAGCCAGCTCGCGCGGGTTACGCGACTGTCAGCCCAGCCTGCACTCCGCATATGTGCTCGACCGTCTATCCTCACAAGATCAATCCCTGCAACGACCTCGGCGGCATTTGCGATCCGGGCGCGAAGAGCGTACTCTTCTCAGCCCACCCCTCCGGAACAACCACGACGGAATAACGATAAAGACACCAACAAGGAGGCCAATTCCTCGAGCAAGCAAAATGCCCAGCCACCGAAGCCACCCCCTCTACCCGAGGGCTGGATTCACCTGGCTAAGGAGGAGATTGCCCACCTCGAGCAATTCATTGGAAGGATCCCCGAGGCTCACCGACCCATGGCGAAAAACATCTTGAGCAAGCTGCAAGTAACGGGAGCACCGCCCGAGACCCGAGACTTGCTTACAAAGTTGCGCAATGCTGAAGGAAAGCTCACAATCATAGACAAGGGAAGGCTCATGAGATGCATATATATGATTACGGAGCGGATGGTCGAGCTCGAGGAATTCGAGGAGCAAAAGGGCTCATTTTCGTCTTTCCGCATGGATGATGAGACCAAGGGCAGGGACCGGGCCAACCAACACGAAGGTGCTTCAAAGGATGGAACCGACAACGTCAAATCAAAAGAAACCGACCCCAACAAGCAGGGCGACAAGCCACCCAAGAATGCTCGGAGCGGGTGGATGGAAGCAATTCAGACTGGTATCGCCATTGGTGTCACCGTTTGGATCGCAGAACTTATCGCCAACCCCTTTTCAGAGAAGGAGATTACCTGGCAGGAGATGAGGAAGGCATTCCTTGACAAGGGTCTTGTACAGAAGCTAGTGGTCATCAACGGATCTCAGGTCCGAGTTGAACTTCATGCATCGGCCAATGGTGCCGACCAATCGGGCCAGAAGAAGACTTACCTTTTCTCCATCGGCTCTGTTGAGTCTTTCGAGAGGAAGCTCGAAGAGGCTCAAGACCAGCTTGGTATCCCACCCTCGGAGAGGATCCCTGTCAGCTTCGAGTCTGGTGGTGGCACCTTCGGCAACCTCCTCCTTGCGTTCGGCCCGACACTTCTGTTTATCGGACTGATTCTTTGGACCCAACGGTCAATGGGTGGACGCGGTGGTGCAGGCGGCGGAATGTTCAACTTCGGCAAGAGCAAGGCCAAGAAGTTTAACGCCGAGAGCGCCGTGAAGGTTAAGTTTGCAGACGTTGCTGGTCTAGAGGAGGCTAAGATGGAAATCATGGAGTTTGTCAGCTTCCTCAAACAGCCTGAGAAGTTTGAGAAGCTGGGAGCCAAGATTCCCCGAGGCGCGATCCTCGCTGGCCCTCCCGGTACTGGTAAGACATTGCTTGCCAAGGCCACGGCCGGCGAGTCAGGTGTCCCCTTCTTCAGTGTGAGCGGTTCCGAGTTCGTTGAGATGTTCGTGGGTGTTGGTCCTTCTCGAGTGCGAGACTTATTCGCCGAGGGCCGAAAGAACGCACCCTGTATCATCTTCATTGACGAAATCGATGCCATCGGCCGAGCTCGACAGGAGAGTGGCAAGGGCTTTGGTGGCAACGACGAGCGGGAGGCTACTCTTAACCAGATTCTTACCGAGATGGACGGATTCAACACACGAGAGCAGGTTGTCGTTTTGGCCGGCACCAACCGAGCCGACATGCTCGACAAGGCCTTGATGCGACCCGGACGATTTGACCGACACATCTTCATTGACCGGCCGACTATGAAGGGGCGACAGGAAATCTTCAAGGTGTACCTCAACAAGATTGTGACCAACGAGGACCACGAGTTCCTTGTTGGCCGACTGGCCACTTTGACTCCCGGCTTTTCAGGAGCAGATATTGCCAACGTTGTTAACGAGGCCGCACTGATTGGTAAGTTCACTTGACTATGAGTTGAAGAACCAAATCACTGACAATAGACACAGCTGCTCGAGGCAATGCCGATGACGTCAAGATGGATCACTTCGAGAAAGCCATCGAGCGAGTAATTGGCGGTCTGGAGCGCAAGTCGCTGGTCCTCAAGCCTTTGGAGAAAAAGACTGTGGCGTACCATGAGGCTGGCCACGCCATCTGCGGTTGGTTCCTGGAGCACGCAGACCCTCTCTTGAAGGTGTCGATTATCCCCCGAGGCCAGGGTGCTCTGGGCTACGCGCAATACCTGCCCCAGGACGCCTACCTGATGGACACGAACCAGCTGATGGACCGCATGGCCATGACGATGGGTGGTCGTGTGTCTGAGGAGCTCCACTTCCCCACCGTGACGACAGGAGCAAGCGATGACTTCAAGAAGGTTTCGCAGATGGCACGGAACATGGTAACCCAATGGGGAATGTCCGAGAAGGTTGGACCCATACACTTTGAGAACGACCCGAACCGGATGCAGAAGCCATTTGCGGAGTCGACGGCCCAGCAAATTGATCAAGAGGTATCCCGGATCGTTGACCAAGCCTACCAGCGATGCAAGGAACTCCTAAAAGAGAAGAAGGAGCAGGTTGGCCTGATTGCCGAGGAGTTGCTCAAGAAGGAGGTGTTGGTGCGAGACGATATGGTCCGCATTCTCGGCAAGCGGCCGTTTGGTGACAATGAGGACTTTGAGAAGTATTTCGGAGGGGGCAAGGAGTCGAGCACGCCGCCATTCCCAGAAGAGACGGATTCGCCCACTGAACCACCAACCCCGGCGCCGGCCTTTCGAAGCCTGCAGGATGAGGTTGGCCGACGGTAAGGGTTCCAAGGATGAGAATGTATTCGTATTCTCGGTCAAATAGGCTAGGGGCTTATTGCTCAGGGCCCATGGATAGAAGAGGGGAATAAGGAGATGGATATTGGAGAACTTGAGGCAGGGCAGGGATTGGCTGCGGCGTTGGACAGGGCATGGAGCATAGCCACCCTGGCGAGCCAGGACAAGATCCGGCATAGGGGAAATTGGCTCGGCGAGGCCACAGCAGCATACGGAGGCACTCAACTCTACCTAAAACCTACTCGGTTCCTTCGAGTGTATTCAGCAGATCATCTCGGAAGCTCAGGTGGGAACGCTTCCGTGTAACATGTATTTTATACGGGGATAGAATTGTAAAATCTTGCCGAAATGGTTACAAAACAAAGAGAGGAACAAACCAGTAAAAGAACTGGGATTAAATCGCATGTGAATAAATCGATAAATGTGAGGATGAGTTGTCCCAGTATAAGGGCTGGTTGTTGTAACGACCCGCCAACTCGTTAACCGTATCCGGGGGTGGAAAGGGTGTACAGTACGTTTTAGGGTACATTATATGTTAACACAGCAAAGACAGGCTGCTCTTGGGAACAAAAGATGTCATCATCGAACATTCTACGGAATAAAAGCACAGTCCCCCCGATTGTCTTGGCATCTTGGCAATGATAATCCGGACCCGGCCCTGGCTACTAAACCTATCAAGAATGCCGCTGACTGATTTAAGATGTAGCCGCTGATTGGCTAGCAAAGTTCCCTCAGGGGAAAAGACTTTTGGGTCTGTTTTGCGGCTGTGGTTTGTAACAAGAAGTGGAGGAGCCCAACTGCAGTGAATGAGAACCCCGTTTTTTTGTGTGGGTGGTATTGTTGATTTTCCCTTGCGCAGCTGCGCCTGTTTCCCACCGCCTTGGGGTTAGTTTCGACGTGGTGGTTCGTTCTAGCGGAGATTGACAAAACACCGCGACGCCGAACCACCTGAGATATGATATGCCGTGGGTTTGCTGGTGCTGCTGCCTGCGAATGGGTCTGCTCGAACGTGCGGTGGTGTGGATGGCCTCGTTGTTTGCTTGCTTGGGACCGGATGGGCAAGGTTCCGTGCATCTGATGTGGTTTTTGTTGGTGGCGTGTAGCGGTGACGGGACAGTCAGTTAGTACAGTGGCCGGGAGAGGCTGCGGGGAACAGCAAGGATGGATGGATGGGGAGAGGGAGAGCACGCGAGAGGAGAATGGGAGGGGGGGGGGAGAGAGTTCTGAATAAGAGTCTGTTGAATGCGTGAGCGTGGAGTATGAGTCGAGATGTGGATGGATGAAGGGATGGATGAAGGATAATCTATGCGAAAGCCTTTAGACGCCAATCCGGGGGCGGCACGTTGATGTCATAATGTCTGTCAATCATCCACTATCCCTTTGACTGTATTAAGACTACACTTGGGCTTGGCGCCCCACACAACCCCCTGCCGCGGCTGAGTACAAGAGAGTGACCTAGAGCGCGCTGGCGATGTAAGGAGTGTGATGTAGCTCTTTGTAATAAGGGAAATTGATAGGACTTCTATCACCACCTAAAATAGGTGGTGGTAGAGGTACCTTTCATTTACATTATTTTTATTGGTCTAACTCCCTGTCGCTAGCCCAAGTGTAGTCTTAGCACAGTCAAAGGGATAGCCGGTGCACTGTCCGTAGAGAGTATTTGATGAGACGATGATGATGATGATCCAGTGGCATGTGTGTCGGGCCTCACTGGTGCGAGGAGCTCCGCAGTCGGCACATCTCCATCGCAGTCAGTGCTTCGACCCTGGTCCTTGAACCAAACAACAAGTCGGTAAAACATCCAGAGATGTACGTAGTGTAACCGTCCCATACCTACCAAGTAGACTTATCCCATCCCGTCCTCCCCGCTGATTGCTCCAACAAGTACCTCCTCCTCCTCCTCCTCCACTGCGCATTATTAAAACAAAGCCAGGCTTGTCGGGCTTACAGCAGCCCTTTTTCTTTGGCCCGCTGGCCCGGAAATAAGGCTGGAGGTTTTTTTTTTCTCCCTTCCTTCTTTTACCGGCCTGGGATTGGCTGCAAAAGTGTCGGGATGCCGTCTTGGGGCAAAAAAGGTGCCCCCCCTTCCCCGACATATAGCATATAGTCTACATGTAGCCCAGATGCCTGGCTCTCGCTATCTCTGAACGTTCGCACATTAATGCGTCTCTCGACTGTACCGTACTGTCTGCGTGCTTTGTTATTGCTTATTAGCTCTTTGTCTGGCTTCCTCAATTGCCAGGGGAATGAGAGAGACGCCGTCCGTCCGTCCGTCCGCTTCGCTTCCCCCCTCTCACAGCCAGCCCTATCTACCTTCCCCCCGCGCCAGCCAGGTCGGTCCGCCTAGGAAACCAGACCATCCCCTCCAGACTACAGCCACAACACAAACAGCCTCGTTTGATTCTCTCGCCCCTTATTTTCCCTGTCCTTCTTAGTTCACACCATCTTCTCTCCTTGACATCTCCAGTTTCTTTGTAGCAGCGAAAAAGATAGATTATAGAGTTGTCCTAGTCTATTCCACGCCGGGCCCGGATCCACCCTTCCGCCGCCGCTCGCCGCCGCCATCATCAACCCTCTCTCTCCGTGTCTCGACTGCCTTTTCACTCTCGCTCCCGCAGCAACTCGACAAACCACAGCCGGTCAGACCACGCCAGCTCCTTCTCTCCTCCGCCCTGCCAGATCCTCATGGCATCCTCCTCCGCTGGGCGGGAGATGGTGCCTCCCCCAGCGACCTTGACTTCACCGTCGCCCTCGTCGTCACCGCTCCGGCGTCGAGGGGATGATGCCTGGTGGAAGATCCACCTCTTCCGCGGCATGGTCAATGATATTCGACGCAGGGCGCCCTTCTATGTCAGTGATTGGCGTGATGCCTGGGACTATCGTGTCGTGCCGGCCACGGTTTACATGTACTTTGCCAAGTGAGTATCCCGCAAACATGGAATCGAAACCATACTATCAGTATTCTTGTCCGATTTCCATCTTCAAGGCATAACCATGACTGACTTATTCTCTTTCTCTCTTCTTTCAGCATCCTACCTGCTCTAGCCTTCTCCCTAGACATGTTCCAGAAGACGGGCTCCAACTACGGCGTCAACGAAGTCCTCCTGGCTTCCGTCCTTGGATCCATCGTCTTCTCCCTCTTTTCCGCACAACCCCTCGTCATTGTCGGTGTGACCGGTCCCATCACCGTCTTCAACTAGTAGGTCATGCTTTAATTCCAGACTTCGAGCTCCTAGTCGAAGCTGACTAAAACTGTGTAGCACCGTCTACGACATAATGAAACCCACTGGTGTGAACTACATTGGCTTCATGTGCTGGATTGGCATGTAAGTTGGGTTACGTTTGTCTCTACTCTTCATGCCCTGTTATTCTCCTAAGCCCCTACACACAAAGACTGCCACGTATACGCAAGACTGACAACCGACATAGATGGTCTCTCATCCTCCACTGGATCCTCGCCATCACTAACTCGTGCAACTGGCTCCGATGGGTCACCCGCTTCCCCTGCGACATCTTCGGCTTCTATGTCGCCTTCATCTACCTCCAGAAGGGCATCCAGGTCCTCCAGCGCATCAGCGACGACTCTGCCTTCTACCTCTCCATCGTCGCCGCCCTCCTCGTCTTCATGGTCGCCTACGTCTGCGGCGAGCTCGGCACCAGCAGCCTCTTCCGTCACCCGTTTCGCGTCTTCCTAAAGGACTACGGCACCCCACTCACTCTTATCTTCTTCACCGGCTTTGTTCATATAGGGCGGATGGAGAAGGTTGACCTCGACGTGCTGCCCACTAGCGACGCCTTCTTGCCTACCAGTGACCGTGACTGGCTAGTCAACTTCTGGGATCTGAGTGTGGGAGAGATCTTCACGGCGCTACCTTTCGCTATTCTCCTGACTATTCTGTTCTGGTTTGACCACAATGGTATGTGATGCTCCATCTAATTACCCCTGAGTTCCTTTCATTTAACAACCCTCAGTCTCCTCCCTCATCGCCCAGGGCAGCGAATTCCCGCTGAGAAAGCCGGCCGGCTTCCACTGGGACCTCTTCCTCCTTGGCCTCACCACCGGCGTTGCTGGCATCCTCGGCTTGCCCTTCCCAAACGGCCTCATCCCGCAGGCCCCCTTCCACACCGAGTCTCTCTGCGTCACCAAGCCCGTCAAGGACGTTGACGAGCACGGAAACGAAAAAGAAGGCCATTACTCCTTTGAGACCACTCATGTCGTCGAGCAGCGCCTCTCCAACCTGGCTCAGGGACTGCTCACGCTCGGTACTATGTCGGGCCCTCTTCTAGTTGTCCTCCACCTCATCCCCCACGGCGTTCTCGCAGGCCTCTTCTTCGTCATGGGGGTCCAGGCCCTCGTAGCCAACGGAATCACCGCCAAGCTTGTCTTCCTCGCTCGCGACCAAGCCCTCACCCCGTCGGCCGCCCCGCTGCGCCAGATCCGTCGCCGCGCCGCGATCTGGATCTTCGTTGTCATCGAGCTCGTCGGCTTCGGCGCCACCTTCGCCATAACCCAGACCGTCGCGGCCGTCGGCTTCCCCGTCTTCATCATGGCCCTGATCCCCATCCGCGCCTTGGTCCTGCCCCGTATCTTCAGCCACGAGGAACTCGCCGCTCTCGACGAGCCCACCGCCTCGGCCTTTACCATGGAAGGCATCGGCGGTGCCTGGAGCGGCGGCAAGGATGACGACCCCAACGACGAGACTTCGGTCGTGCCCAGTCGCGCGTCCTCCCGCCGCGATTCGCGACATCGTCCTGACCGTCGTGACAGTGTCTTTGCTCACCCCGGTCCTCCGCGGAAGAGCCAGGAGGATCTGGCCGAGCTAGGGCAGATCCAGTCCGGGCACAGCACTGCGACGCGGAGGAGGAGCGTTGAGAGGAGATCCCAACGACACTTAGACCCATAGACACTTTTCAAACGGAGGAATTGTCAACATTACGTCAAGCTCCTGCCCATCCGTCTCCTAGATACATTATAGACTTAGACTCCATCTACCGTGTCTATCTGCAGATTGAGTTGGCCTCGATTTATTTAGCCACGCATGCTTCACAGGCATGAATGGGTTGTATGTCCCACATTGGATAAAGGGGATGGCTGGTAACGAGAGGCATGTTCGACACGATACAAAATGGAGGTTATAGTGAGACTTAGCAACGCGAGACACTGTGTCATAGAAATAAGCGATGAAATTTAAAGAGTATCAATGCCATTGTCAACTGATATTATGCGTATTGAATTAACCCAGTCATGCAACCAGCCATGCTCCAACATCATCCAGCCAAAGAGAACCGAAACGCCGGGCCGTCCTATATCATAGCTGCTATACTACTCATCATCATCGCTGTCCATAACAAATCCGCCACGTACCCTTGGCCGCCTCACCATCACCGTCGGTACATCCTCATCGTCCTCTACAAGCTCCGCCACAGCCTGCTTGTCTGTGCCGCCCATCTCGATATCCTCCTCCTCTTCTTCAACATCCTCCTCGGCATCCTCGTCCTCGTCCTCCACACTCACTCTTCGCCGCTTCCTGGCTTCGCCATCGCTAACGTCTAGTTGAGTCTCTTCCGGATCGTCTGCGGCGTCGCCCATGACTTTGCGCACGAAGTCCATAGGGTCATCTTCATCGTCATCTTCAGAGCTGTCGGAGCTGACATCTAGCATCGGCGTACGCTTCTTTGGCTTGGCGGCAGCCTCGACGAGCGTGTCGGGAATACCTACCGCAGCCTTCGCGGCATTGTCAGCCCTTGCAGCGATCTCGCGTTCCCTGGCGAAGAAAGCCCTATCCTCGTCCTCGTCGAACTCATCGTCTCCCTCACGCACATATAGCGCTGACTTAGTACGACGATCTCTCTCAATGTCTCGCTCACGCCGCTTGCGCAACCTCTCTTCTAGTTCCTCGTCATCTAGCTCAACGACGGCACTGTCCCGACGGCGTCGCTTGCGCGACTTCTTGGGCTTCTTTTCCTCGTCAATGACTTTGCGGGTAGTGGGACCGCCCACAGGGAACAGGCCGCCATCTAGATCGCCTTCCTCGTCGTCATCAAAGACGGCCTTTTTGCGAGGGATCGTCTTGCGCTTGAGCTGGTGTTCGGCAAGGACGCCCTCCTCAAACGTGGGCGGGCTGAACTCAGCCTGGTTGATGTAGTGAAGGGCGTCCTTAAGCTCGTCTGCAGAGACAGTGCCGGGGATCATCCATGCGGACTCAGGTGTCTCTTCTGAGGCCGGTCCGAGAAGTTGAAGGCCAGAGAGTGACATCAGGAGACGGAGATGCGAATTCTTAAACATTGCTGTTCGTCGAGCATTGTCATCAGGGCGAACAACTAGAACTAGTCAGTCATTGCCCAAATCGTACATATCGTATCCACGACTCACTAATGATAGGGGGCGTTCGTGGTTCTCGATCAGTAGGTTGCTCCTCATCTCCATCTTGAGTGGGCTCAACTATTGGCATTGCCTCCTCTGCCGCCTGCCAAGCCCGTCGCTCGCTCTCGGCATCCGTGAGAATCTTCTTCACCCAGGCGAGATGGTCTCCCTGGCTCTTGTCCAACAGCGCGCCCACCACGATCGCAATCTGGCGGTCGCGTTCCTCGGTGTTCTTGAAGACGAGCTCTGCGGCTGGCTTTGCCTTACTTGTGGTAGCAATAGTTTGTCTCTCGAACCCATACTCTAGGAAGAACGCTGTGCTCTGTAGCTTGCTGAAGAGCAACTCCACAATAAGCTCTGGCCGCTGCTCGATCTTCTTGAAGCATTTGCGCAGGATTTGCTTGACTAGTTCTTCCCAGTCCTTGAACATGCTCGAAGACTTTTCCAGAGCAGAGGGTCCCTTGACCATGTTGTAGAAGAGGTGAATGATGTCTACTCGAAAGAGCATGACACTCATGTCCTGCTTAAACGCCACGCGATAGAAATACCGATGCACGCGCTTAAGTTGTGTATCGTTCATGTCACGGTAGAACTTAGTAAACTTGACAAATGTGTCGATGACTCCTTGCGGCGTGAACCGCGAGGCAAATCGATGGAAGTCAAACTTGCGTTCCTTGGTAGTACGTTCAGCAGTTTCTTCATCGACGTCTGAACCGTCGTTTTCTTCATTGACGTTGTCGTCTCCAGCACCCTGCTCAGCAGCAGCCTTCTTCTTCCGCTGTGTCCGCTTCCGCGAGCGAACTTGCATGTCCACGTTCTGTTTTGAATACGTCTCCAAGATGCGAAGGAAGTGATGAACCAGTTCTGTGGAAGCATCAAGGTAGTTGAAGCCCTGGTCCTTGTAGGTTCTGATGATATTCGCGATGATGTCGTGAGTAGCTTCTTCGTAGAAAAGACGGCTGAGAACGTTCTCCGCAATCTCTTCATCCTCTTCGTTGCCGGAGTCAGACATCTCATGGACGGTAAGAAGAATCTGAGTGAAGCAACGCATCACTGCAGTCAACTCATGCCAGTCCTTGTACTCGTAAGACTCGTGTAGAGCCTTATTGAGGGTGATGAACATCTCTTGGTTCAGGACAGCAGCCACGAGGTTAAAGCTACTAACCTCCTCGGTGCTCCTGTTGCCCAACTCCTTTTTAGACTTACGTCTCACCCGCTCGGCCTCCAAGAACCATGCGATCAGGTAGAAAAATTGTCGTCGATGATATTGCATGACATGAGACGCTTCACGGTCGATAGTTTTTCGGATATGCAAGAAAAGAGGGTTGAAGCCCGAATCTAGGAACTCCTCCACAAAGGAACGAAGCTGGTCATTCGCCCTTGTGTTGAGCTTAACCGGGAGTCCAAGATCCAGTTCCTCCTTGTCCGCCTTTCGAGCTCTGCGAGCAGGGCGAAAGGTCTTGGTACTATCCATCTTCTTATTCCGCATCGACGCATCGGCGAGAGCATCTTGTCCTGATAGCGATGACATCTTGCCATCTTCGCGCTTCACCCAGATCATTGTACCAAACCGGTTGTGTCGGGTCGGCCCCTTGCGGTTGACGGCCTTGAGCATCGATGATTCCTTGCTCATCATGTCGGAGAGCTCTCCAGTCCTAGCCTTGTTCAATTGTTGTTCGTTCATGAAGAGCTTCTCGGCGTTGACCTGTTTGACGAGGTGGTAGATGATTTCCATGATGGTTGTGTCCTCGGTCCTGAAATCCTCGCCCATGTTTGAGGCGATGGTGAGCAGCACGAGGAAGATATCTTGGTAGGAGAAGGCGTCAATGGTGGCAGATCTCGATATTTGCGACTCGTCGCCGTCGTACTTGACGTTGGGAGGGGGTTCGATCATGGCAACGTTGCGCAGGAAGAAGAGCACCAGTTTGATGATACCCTGGTCTCGAGCGGTTCGGTCGCCGATCGGGATAGCCATGGAAGGAAGCGCCACTCGAACCGCTGTGTGGAGAATACGGGCTCCGTCGAAGTTGATGATGGCTCGCTTGTAACCCACCTGGGTCAACTCAAGGACGGGGATGTGACGGTGATGATTCACCGTCATGCGTTCCCGATCCTTCTCGATGGGCCAAGTCAGAGGAACCATGACTTCGAAGCAGGAGAGTGCAACTTTGGACTTGAACTTGTTATCCATAGCGTTCTCAAGCCATGTCGCAAGGATGGGGAGCAAGTCGCCCTCGATCAGGTTCGCCTCATAGATGCATCGTGCGACATCCATACGGTTCGTCTTCTCGTCGTAGAATCGAATCCATCGCTTGATATCGCGAAGAACCTCGAGGGCATCGTCTCCGAGTCGGTATATGCCATCGTCGTCAGCGCTGACACCACCAAGCTAGATAGATATATTAGCATCTTTTGCCGGAGCAAAGTAGAATCAAAGGGGGGCAACTCACAGCGGAAACGAGGCTGTTGATGTGTGCTCGAACTTCCGGATGGACAATGTCCGTGCTACCGTCAGCGAGCTCCATGATTGCGTATTGACAGCGTCTGAGCTGCTGTTGTGAGCATCCATATGTCGCGGGGATCACATCCGGGTTTCGAGGCTCAAAATATTGCGCCAATGGTCCGCCCCGTCGTCTGGTGGCCCAGGGACACGCGTTGAGACGCGTAAAGTCTAGACGTGTTTAATGGGTGCAACGCGAACGATAAGATGAAATTAGCTGGCTTTGATAAGGATAAGATAAGACAGGATAACCCTAAAACGGGCAGTCCAGAGCGGACGGCTCGGCATTCCAGTAAACCAGCTCGGGTTTCAGCAATTTCCCCGGCCCATGCCGAGGTTACCCGCCCCGTCTATGAACGCATGGGTAACTTACAGCGAAACACAACCTCCCGTTTCCATCTTCAGGTCTCTCTCCATTCATCAACGATGGCTACCTCACTTCTTCGCACGAGGTCATTGGGGGCCGCGCGTCAGGCGCGCTGCTTCAGCTCCTCTCCCCGGCAGTATGCCGCCGCCGAAGTCAAGAAATTGGGCGTCATCGGCGCTGGTCAGATGGTCGGTATTCGCACTCACATGCCGAGGGGAACCACCGACTCAACTAACCGCCACACAGGGACTCGGAATTGCCCTTGTTGCCGCGCAAAGAGCCCAGGTGCCAATTACCCTGATTGATACCTCTGAGAAGAGCTTGGAGAAGGGTCTTGCCTTTGCAGGTACGAGTCATCCGTGTCCTATCACCTATCCTCGTCACTGACGTCTTACAGATAAGTTGTTGGCCAAGGATGTGGCCAAGACCAGACTCACCCAGGAGCAAGCCGACCAGGCTCGGTCACTTTTGACAACCAGCACCAAGATGGAGGACCTCTCTTCGGTTGATTTCGTCATTGAGGCCGTCCCCGAGATCCCTAGCCTTAAGTTCGAGATCTTCAGCAAGCTGGCGCAGATCTGCCCCGAGCATGCTATCTTGGCCACCAACACCTCCTCCATCTCCATCACTCGCATCGCTGCGGCCACTACCTCTGATCCCAAGGACCTCTCTGCCTCCTCCCGTGTCGTCTCCACCCACTTCATGAACCCCGTGCCTGTGCAGAAGGGCGTTGAGATCATCAGCGGCCTGCAGACCAGCCAGGATACCCTCGACACCGCCATTGAGTTCTGCAAGAAGATGGGCAAGATCACTTCGGTATCGGCTGACTCGCCTGGCTTCTTGGCCAACCGTATTCTGATGCCCTACATTAACGAGGCCATTATCTGCCTCGAGACGGGCGTCGGTGACCGTGACTCCATCGACTCCATAATGAAGAACGGCACCAACGTTCCCATGGGACCGCTCCAGCTGGCGGACTTTATTGGTTTGGACACATGTCTGGCTATTATGAGGGTCCTTTACGAGGAGACGGCCGACTCCAAGTACAGGCCGAGTGTTCTGTTGAAGAAGATGGTGGACGCTGGCTGGATGGGCAAGAAGAGCGGGAAGGGGTTTTACGACTATTGATTGATGAGTTTGGGGCAATCTATTCAAGCTGCGTATTCTATAGGATTGTGCTGTAAACCAAGGTACCGAAAAGCACTTTTCACTGGTCAGTCAACAAAAGAATTGGTCTTTAGAATCTTGACCCATCAAAGTCATTGTGAGGGTTCGATGCTTTTAGAATATTAAGATGATCGCTTCAGTCAGATCTCCGTTAAGCGGACAGACTCTTGCTTACCCTGAAACCACTCGATATCTAGACGCCTATTGAACTGTGTATTAAATCCAAACAAATGCCCAGCCCTCTAATATTGACGCTATTCTAGGGTAAGCTTCAGTACTCGAATCTACGTAAAGTGATGTACAGAATTGCTACTAGACTTTGTCCAACTCGTATTATCAAAGAAAGATTGGACATAAAGTGTCATTGTAATAGGTATACCTTGCAAATATGGCTGGGGTTATACGGTAAATATTGGGCTGGCAAGTTAAGCCACTGCCGCAAAACATGATGGTAATCCATGAATAATAGACACAGGTATGGATTTATCTTGTGCGATGCTATCTCTAGGGCCAATATTTTGCTTCCGCATGTCTAGAGAGGGATAAATCGTACAATAAGCTCCCATCGCTCAGTTTAATATCAACATCATCCAACGACCAAGAAACGAGGTCAAGCTAATTGCACGAGGATGAACTCAAGGCAATAACGATCTACGCAGCAAAATCGAAAACATAAGTTTCTGTAAGCCAAGGGAATTACCAGTGTCATTACAATTTAAGAAAGTAAGACGGTTGATTCCGAAAAAAAAGAAAGGCCACGAGAAGGACTAGACACGGAAACAAAATGGATGGCTAAACAGATTCCCGAGAACGCCAATGCACCCGGAACCCACGCCTACACAAAATAGGACCTCAAACCGTTCGCCGAGAATCCGAGGCGTTGGAGGTAATGGCGTTACTCTCCAGCATGGTTACACCTCACGTGGACACAAAGCATCGTCACCTAAGGTTTGCAAAAGTCCTCCGCCCGTACTTGAGATCACCAGTTTGGAGGATTCTGGTGTCTATCTAATCTGTGCCGGACATTGTATGCTCATGACGGCGGGATGATCCCTCGACAAATCCTAAACATATTATCGATTAATTAACAAACAGCTCCTTAACCAGCATCAGGGCGACAGTGGGTAGTAATAAGGAGCCAGTTCTTCATCATCCGCCCCCCCGAACCAGGAGACAAAGGAAAAAGAAACTCACCTCTTGGCAATCCATCCTTGCCTGAAATTGACTCGAAGTCATTGAGATTTTTCCGTTGAGCCGGAAATATTGCGACTACAGTTTTAGATAGATGTGGCGGTGCCCCGAACGTGAAGCCAAAAATAGCACTTCCCACTTCTCGATCGACAGCCAAATGTTTGAAATACAGCTGTTTCTGTTTCGCTCCAATTACGATGTACAGCTGGGCAAGATCTGTACCAAGATAACCATTCCGACCCCGGCTTCCCTGTGCCATAGCACCTTTGTCGTTATACATTTGGCAATAAATCGCAGCTCCAACGCCTCCAAACACGCGCTATGATGCGTGTGCCATCCACAACGGTGAACCGGAGACTGCAAGGATTCCGTCTTCACCGCCTACATAGAGATGAAAACCCCAGGTAAACGCGCCAGGGGATTACTCACAGTGGCCACAATAGGGCCAGCCGTGCATGTATGAGAAGAGAAGAGAAGAGAAAACTGATGGGCTGAAGGATGCGTGGCGCGGTTGCGGATGGGCCCGTCAATCAAACTGGGTTCGGTCCTGACATGACTAGCGAGTTGACGTGCAGCGTCAAGTGCCCGGGTGCTTGCATCGGGGCGTCACAATGGTTCGATGCGTGCTTGCTTCGGGCGGTCAGGCAGCCAGGCAGCCAGGCATCTGAGATCCGATCATCGCCTGCTCTGATGGTAGAGAACTCTATGACGCCTCTGAGTTTGTTTCTGCTTGTGGTTGAAGTGCTATCGGGTGTCGAAATTGAGCATCCCAAGGCTAAGACCGACGCTAAAAGACCGACTTACAAGTTACAGACCACTTCTTGTTTATGCCGCCCAGGAGCCACAACACATCATTTTCTTGGGGGATACCGAACTGAGCTTAGTCCGGCTACTTTTCAAGGGAGGTCACTCTAGTTGAGAGTCTTCAGAGTCTTCAAATGGCGGTGTTTGTTTTCCACATTGCCTCACTGGCTTGGAACTGATGCCTGAGCAGCATCGTGCATTCTTCCATGTAGCCTGCGCAGATGGATACTACCATGTCACTCACCCCAGCGAGTCACTCACTGCCTTGCCGGTGGGGATAGATTTGCCGCTGCATCCCATGCTGACATTATACACAGGACCCGAGACAACCCAGTGCCGGGAAGCTGGCCGGACGCCACGGTCAAATCCCAGATCGCTCTCGGTTCTCGCCTGCCTGATGAGTGGGTCATGGTGGTGTCGGAGGTAGCTGGTGGGCTGGGCGTATGACCGAGATGTGGACCGTGTTATGATCTGTGCAAGCAGAGCGGAATTGAGATGTGATATTCTCGAGAGTTGGAGAAGGGGAAGTACACATCCCGATTCACATGATGGGATTCTCTGCGAGAGATCGAGATATGATGGGACGATCTCCCAGCACCCAAGGTAGTAGCGGCGGGATTGAACGCAGGTAACATACCGGATCAGCTCAAATCAACTCAAATGTGTGCAGTGCCCAGTGCACAGGTTCTACGTCTCTTGAGCACTGGCTGCATCGGTAACCTGTTAGACTAAACAACAAGCGCTCCTGTTGCCCTGGACAGATTAGAATGCAGTACCCAACAAGGCATACACAAGTATTTGCAATCTCGGAAAGTGTGTTAAGTTTGAAGCTACTCATCGTGTTCGTCCCTCCGTCAGCGAACACCCCCGAAGACGTGGACCAGATGATTAGGTCTCGAAAACCCCCTTTTTGGGATATTCTGGAGATTCCCCACATATGAAACATGCCGGCAGGGAAGACGGAGAACGAGGTAAGGGACACCCTTGAACGAGCGGGGCTCATCCGGAGACGTTGGAGAGCGCACTGGGAGATTATCGATTGCATCGTGTTCCTCCTCGCCTGCTTGTAGTTCGGCGATACGTACTGCTGGCCGATTGGCCATGGAACTTTTAAAAAAGTTAGAAGCTGCCAACCTCTAAGGGTTTAACGGGTGTTTTGACCTAGCTTAAATAATAATGCCGCACTTGAGCACGCCAGTTTCTTAGTGCCCGAACGATGGGACCGTGGATAGATCCGTGTCTGTAGCCAAGGCGTATCACAAAAACCCCAAACATTGAGCCTCTCAAACGCTCGCCGAATGAATGGAACAGCACTTGAATGACGCAGGTAAGGGAGGTCCCGCGTTCATAGATCGGATATGTTACGGTTCCTGCCGGCGCTTGCAGTTGCCAGGAGAACCTGTGTCCAGGTTGAAGGATCAGTAGACCACTTGCGGCGGTGTGAATCCCCTCACATATTTCACAATCCAGGGGCGAAGACCTGGGTAGTTGCCCGAATCTCCGGGAATTCTGGGGGTATGATCATTCGACCCGTATGATGCGGTTTGGAACTTGTGGTGTAGCTTCCGTCGCAGATCATACTGGGTGTCTGGTAGTCGGATCAGCCACCATTTCGCTTCGGCCGAGCCGGTAATTGTCTTGTCCGTGATTTCTCGGATTAGTGAGGCTGTAGAAAAGAGCATGCAATTCGCCAGCAAACGAAGTACCGAGCTTGCAGGTCATCGGCGCAATGAGGCGCTGAATGCTTGCGGGGGGCATGGTGAAGTAGACGATGCACAGGCAAGGCGACGACTCATGACCTTGCAGAGAGTTTCGCATCGTAATGCTTCCGGGGAGCGGGGCCGAGGAGAATGTGCGAGCCATGGGGTGAGAGCGAAGTGAGATGATGTGAGGTCTGGTGTGTTGAACGGTCTGAGGTCTGAGCCGTGAATGAGATCTTACATAGTACTGTGCGCCGCCCAACCCACGCCATCTCATCCATCCCCCTGCGTTGCTCCTGCAATTGTATTTACCCTGTCCCTGACGTCGAGAATGCCGGGGTTCTGACCATTTTCCTTCTCCCACTTCTTCAAAATTCCCCCAATTGGCCCTCCAGAACCCCCCATGGTACCTGAAGAGGGTCGACAGGGGAGGCGTAGGACCATGTAGGCCCAACGCAAGGGAGACTCATCAATTGCCGAGCATTGAGATCCGACATGGCATATTTCACATTTTAGTACAACCGAAGAATTCTCACTAAAGCCACCATATGATTCTGCTTGTTGAAAAGCCAAGAGTTGAGTTGGGGACGATTGGCGATGCATGAAGCCCTAGCCCGGCAGCCCATTAGCGCCTTTACTAGCCGCGCCATCGCGGAGCTGGGGGCGGAGAAGGCGCTCCTGAAATCTGGGGCTAGGGGCGTGTCAATAACAGGTGCTATGGGACGGTCCGGATGGATATGCTTAACTGGTGTCAGTATGTCACCGAAGATGGAAGTTTATGGAAGACATCTCCAAATCTAGGCGCCATAATAGTGGGACTTTGCATATCAAGTCTGTAGATTCGAGTTTGGTTCTTTGGTGGCTGGCTTGAGTGTCGGATGTGTGGGAGCTGAGAGGGCACGTATTGCATGTAATACAGAATGCATGTGTCGGAGCTCGCATCCTGACTTGTAAGCCTTGTGTAGAACTGGCCGGCAAATCTTTAATGCAGGTGTCGAGTTTCGTGGACGCGCAACACAAGGTTGGCGGCTTAAATCGAGGCCTTGAAGTTGTACCAAGTAGGTGAGGCACCCAAAAGGTGACATCCAGTAGCCGTGTTCCACTCGTGCCATCATTTCTCTCGTGCCGTGTTCCTTGCCTCCATACAACGTGGCTTACTGGAACTCGTGTCACCGAGAAAGAAACCTCTTCTCAAATCAATAAGCATTTATACGGGTGTGTATGGCGACATGCAGACTGCTGACTTCTGGCACAGCCCGACGCCCGCTTCTCTGGGGCTACCACCGCATATTTGTCGACTCGTCAGGTAGGACGCGTACAAGCTTCGGTATCGTTAAGTACGCGGCCGGTACGGTTGGTGCTGTGTTGCCTCGCCTTTTCTTGATCTGGGTATTTTGGTTTCGGCTTGCAACTGTTCGGCTGGCACCAAAACCAATACAACGCGAGAAACATTGTCCAAAACATCAGCGTCGGAGCCGCTACCACATTTGGCGCTAGAAAATATTCCCAGCGGACTTCTCAGGCACTTGGATATGGCCTAGGCAGTTGCTCAAAGTCACGCTGACTGTGGAGGCACGACATGGCCAGAACCTTCTGATCCTCCAGCCCCACCACTATGCCGCATTGTCGGGAGGCCCAGAGTCCCCTATCCGCGATTTGTACTGAAAAGAAAGATTGGGGAACATCATCTGGCGTACTGACTGGATAGGGATGAACCAACAGCCAGGGGACTCGAGTTAATGGCTGACGAGGTGTGGCTTGGTTAAAGGGTGCTGGCTCGTTGAGTGCTCATACAGCCCGCATCGTCTGGGCAGCGATATCGCTCGAAGACCGACTCCCTATTCGAAGGCCAGCTAAGGTGAGAAATGAAGGACTCGTCGACAATGGCATCTGGGTCCACAATCGATACATATGCCGCGACGGCAATGGTTATGGATGCCGGGTAGAGACAGAGAGAGACATCCGACTGCGGGACCGACGGGCTGCGAGGGACCGACCAGCGTCTGAAAGCCCGAAAGGACCGGAGTTACTGTACCATTTTTGATAGTAAAGTTGGAGACCCGGCCGCTGGCTTAGTGACTCCGCATCTGCTTCTTCTCTGCCATCTCCTTCGCCTCTCTGATTCGGGGACGGGGGATGATGGATAACGTGGGCATGGATGACGGTTGATGGAGGACGGAGCTGGATCGACCTCATTGCACGAGGATCGAGGGTCATAATTGAGTCTCAAGGTTTAGAGGGAGAGGCGCCAAACTCGGAGAAACTGGCATTGAGGCTTGCGAGGTAAGCAGTGCCCCGCGGACCCGCTGAGTGATGAAACCTGAGGTTGGGCGTGCCCAATCCTTGATCCTAGCGGCGTCGTCCCCTAGGCCAAGAGCTGAGAGATATTGTAGGTACGCAGAGGTGGTGTACGAAGCACGGAACTTTGTATGTGTAAGGTACGTAGTGAGTGAGATGAGAAGAAGCATATCAAGCCCGGGCCTGCAGGCGCACCACGAAGTGCGTGCTGCGCTCCCGCAGGTGCGACCGGGTATGTGATGAGGAGGGAAGACGGCATGAGACCGGTATGGAGCGGCAGCTAACCAAAGATCGACATTAACTCTTTCCATTTTCGCAGCTGTTTGCTCAGCCAGTCAAATGCAGTCGAATCATCACTTCGGGCTGCGACGAAAGCGCACTGATCTAGGTGCACACGAATTCACAACTGACATTGCCTACGCATCTAGCCGCGCCACCGCAACAAAAAGCAACAAGGGACAGACACAAGGCCATCTTGCGAAAACTTGATGAGCTGTTGGTGTTGCACTAGACTGGATAATGGACTCAGGACGCAAAGAATCAGCCGAAGCGCCCTCGCTCCTCCGCTCCTTCATCGAAACCTCCCAGCGACCAAGGCGACTGCTGGTGGTGCATACGATGATCTTCCTCTTTGACCTCTTGCAATAGGACATTCTAATACGAAGTCGGATCCGTCTCTGGATGGCATGGCTGGTTAGGTCTTGTTTCTGCCGTGGGCGCAGAGACAAACTAGCCCCCCCAATTCGATTTCCCAGCAATGCTTGGTTTGCTGCCTCTGTCCTTGTATGGACGAAGCAGGCTGAATTATGTTGGGTCGGACTGCCTGCCTGTAAGCCATCAATAGTTGCGGGTTTACGGGCCAACGCTGCGATTCCTACGAATACTACGTCGTATGTACGGCCAACAACCACTGCCGGCACGCCACCGATCACACCCCGGCCTCGGCCACGCGCGCGACAACGCGGACCGTTGACGCTCATATGTCCATCGGCCCTACGTACGGGGCGGCATCGGGGACATCATCTCGACCCTGGCTTTCAAGTGCCGTCTGTCTCGTCTGTCTCGTCTGTCGAGGGAGTTCTTGGCAGCTGTCTTGACTCATGGAGAGCTTGCGTATCCACAGTACGAAGACAGGATTTAGGACAGCAAACAAAACATAGTCGTAGTCCCCATTCTTCTCCGGGATGGAAGACAGGGAGTCGAAACGGTTTCCGAGGATCCAAACGCGCAACGGGATTGCGGGAGCGAGGTGAATGCCACCTGTTACTGCTGGCTGTACGCCTGGACCTCTTCTCAATCGCCCATTCTGATTGCCCCTCGGCGGTCATCGGGAGATAGTATCTCATCGTTGCCTTCTGTCATGCTCTGTCATGCATCTATCGAACACTACACACTGCTCACGGACGTACGTACTCAAGTACTTTGTCGAGACACTTGCTTCACATCGCGGCCCCGTCCCCTTTCTCAGCCTAGGTCCCGGTCACCACATCAGGTATCAATACCCTCGTTCTAAATCTCGCTCGCAGGGAAGGCGAAGATCATCTATGGGATGTTCTCAATGCCCATGGCCCAATTCTTCTGCTTCACGAAGTATGATCCATGTCTGGCCTTCAAGGCAGTGTGTCTGGTATTCTGACTCTTGGTAGAGCATCTTTGTCTGCCACCATCCATGTCAACTTGAGCAATCACCCACCCCAACCGCTGGAGCTTCTCCCAGGCCCCTGCCTACCCGTCTTATGTCAATATATCCGATTCTATGTGCATAGTATACTCACACCCTAAGATCTAGGTGACTGACTACCAGAGTCCCTTTGTGTGCGTTTTCGCACTCACGACATAGCCGTCCAGTTTGGAACGCCCGTTAGCTTGTCATTGGCTTGATGCTAGACAGGTCTCAACAACGGTCATGCGTAACATGCGCTCAACCGTGGGGTCAACACAGAGCTAATGTAATGAAGGACCAATGGACACCTAAATAAGTGTCCCAACCGAGATGTTGTCTCCATGTTGTGGGCTGGCGAACCTTGCTTGTCTGGTAGTGCTCTCATGTTGTGGCCGGCTTTGATCGATGTGCCTGTGTTGGCGTGAGGGCCATGGTCCATGGTCGACTTGTGCGCCACCCGTGATCTTCTCATACCTACGTGTAGTACATTGCATCTCGAGGGCGTGCTGCTGTATCCCCAAGAGACCACCCGATCGCTTCGCCTCCACGAGATTGTCTTTCATTCTTGCCCCTCAAGGATAACGGGCCGCTCTTCGCCACATCGCGGACTCCGGAATATGGACGGCAGTGGCCTCCGGCACTGGGATCAACGATGCAGCTGCTGGCTCATGGCCGGTTTGCGTCGTCCTCATCTCTCGACTGGTCTCAGGCCCATGTGGCTCAGCAGGTACTGGCTCGGAGCTGGGGAGGGGAAAGAGAAGGGGGAAGGGGGAGGGGAGGGTGTGGTGATATGGGATAGACCCGCCCTGGTCTGTGGCCCGTGAAGGTGCGGCACCGACAGGCCTCAAAACGTGCACCGGGCCACCCGCTCAGCTCCGCCAAGTTCCACGACACCACAACACCCGCGACACCACAAGTCCACAAGTCACAACCGACTCACAACACGCACACCCCCCACTTATGTCGCCGCCGTTTCTTCTGCTTGTGCAAGCCCCTGGGGCTCGCTGTCAGGATCTTGTCCCGAGCACTCTTCCCTCACCCTCGTTGGAATTAATCACACTTCTGCCGTATACGCGACCAGGGTCTGCCGAAGGATGATGACCATGTTCACACCACGAAGCATGGGCACTCCCAGTTGCGGGTGCAGCCCAAGGCATGCAGTCGATCAGACCCCACCAAAGAAACGTTGTACCTCCTCCTTTGAACCTTCGATCCCGTCCCATATATGATCTCGACCCAACTTCTTTGGTGTCATTGGAGATCCGGATCCTTCCTCTTCTTGAACTCAAGCTGGTTGCTTGTTCCTGAGATGCTATTTGCACCTTGGCTTTTCTTTCTCACAGTGCTCTTAAGACTTCACTCGTTGTCCTCGGTCAGCTTTCGTTTCATCTTCCATCCCTCAACCACTGCCTTCCAGTCGACACAGCCAAACTCTCACGATTGTTGGTTCCTCGTCAAAATTCCGACTGTTTGTATTTAATATTGTTTGATCTTCGCCACGCCATTCCCAACCGTGCTTCGTTGCCCGCCGAGAGACGACTGCTGCAAGAGGAATTCTCAACGACATTTCTCCTCCCCTCAGTGCTTGAACCTCCGCACCGCAACTTCTTGGCCGGTTGTTTCGTGGTCTGTATATCCATATCTGCACTGTGTCGTTTCAGCCTTTAGCAACGGCAGACACTCGACATTCTCTTCAGTTTACGAAGGGCCCGTCACCTCCCCAGTCAAAGTCATCATCCCGTCTCAATGCTCGTCACCAGGCAGTGTGATACCGACCACAGTTGGCCTTTCAACAAATACGACCCGTCCCGCAAGCCGGCAAGTCCCCCACGCATGTCGAACCCGTATGGTGCTGCGTTGCCGGCGCAATCGGAATGGCAAGGACAGAGTCAATATTCCCCAAACGACGGGAACGCATTTCCACACTCTCTTGAACCGAGTAGCAACTTTCAGGACGGAGCACAACCACGCCCAGTCACCGAATCCGAGAGGAACGCACTGAGAATTCACGTCAAGCGACAGTCGAGATCGTCGCAAGGTCACAAGCTCCCAGGGATGGGCGTGCGGCAAGACGCACACCCGTCGCCAGTCTCTAACCCCTCAGAGACCCAAAGCGGAGTGCATGGTTCGATCGCCGGTTCGGTCCAAGACAAGCCTCAAGGTGTTATGGAGGCACGCAACCAGCCTTTGGGAACGAACAGTCTAAGTCCTTGCTTATCCCAGACTTCTGCCAACCACAATGGACATAATGATAGGTTTCCCTCTGCGAGGAGTGATGAAGACGATGACTTTGACGAAGAAGATGTGTTGGATGGGGAAGGGGAACACTCTTCTCAAACTGCGGCAGAGCGGACCGTCGCTCGTCGAAAGATGAAGCGGTTTAGGTAAGATGGTCCACCACGAGGCTTCGAGTGCAACTACTGACGGCAACTAGGCTCACCCACCAGCAAACCCGATTCCTCATGAGCGAGTTTGCTAAGCAGCCACATCCCGATGCTGCTCATCGAGAGCGTCTCTCAAGAGAGATCCCTGGGCTGAGCCCCCGACAGGTCCAGGTTTGGTTCCAGAACAGGTGCGTGAAAGAACTGTGCATCAAATTCACTTTTCTGTGCTGACATATTCTAGGCGTGCTAAGATTAAGCGTCTCAACGTCGATGACCGCGACCGAATGATAAAGATGAGGGCTGTTCCGGATGATTTTGATAACGTCCAGGCGCTACATTCGCCATATGGAGCCGTCCACGGGCTTGGGACACCACCCATGCCATCCCCGGGGGACCTTGGAGCTCAGTCCTACGCTCAACACATGATCAGGCCATTGATAGTGGATGTACGGAGGGCATCTGCAAACGATCATTCGTCCCCTACTGGCCTGACCCCAGGATTTGGAGGCATTGGGTTTGGTCCAACTGGAAGCATGAGTAACCCTGACATGATGTCGCCGAATTCGCCTGCCACGAACGATCGATACCCGTACGGAAGTCACTTCTCGGCCCCTATGAACGGTGTCGTGAGGGCCTCGAACCCCTTTGGAAGCCAGAATGGACTCGAGTCTCCCATGGAAGCCAACCGACAGAGCCCACACCCTCTCCAACCCTCACAGCTTCGAGATTCTATCTCTCGTGCCAGGTCTGAGTCCGGCCAATCGCCGCTACGATCAAGCATGGCGTGGAAAGGAGATGCCATCGACTATGCGAACTATCGAGGGGCGGATACGAGCTCGAACTTGGGTGAACGAAATCCGTCGATGTACCAACCCGGCCATATAGGTGCCTATGATTCAGCATCCTACCCAAGTAAGAACCTACAGCTGGCAGTCAAATTTCCAGGGCTAATGAGATGACTCCAGATAACTCGGCGCAGCCACCGCCCGGTATGAGCTATTCGGCCATGCATTCTCCACATAGTGGATCTCGTCTTCGAGCATCGACGGCAACGCTGCCGCTGAACGTCGACCCTAGGGATCACTATCGCACTGCTGGCTCCGAGGTTCATAGTCCTTCGAGCCAGCCTCACTCCACGCCTATATCGACCCCATACAGCACTCCTTCATACACTACTAGCTACCCGTCTGCACCATTGACCGCCCCAACAGAATTCTCCGTTCCAAGGTCATCGGACCACAAGTCGAACATACAGGAGGCGCAGATGAGCGCTCCGATGGCTCCACCAAGCGACTTCTCCCAAGCTCTTCAGGGGAACATGGAGCACCATGATCAGGCACGTGCTGAAAGCCATAGGCACTTTTTAAGCGGGAGAGAGGGACACAAGCGGAAGCGAAGCCTTACACTACCCACTGGATCGACTCGACCATTGTTTTGAGGTATTGAAAGAAACGGTAAGATGGTGATCTTGGTCACTGGACCCTGGCCGGTTCTGTTCTTGGAGTCACTCGGTTTTCTCTTTTCGATTCAGCGACCAGCATCCGGCTCGCGAAGAAAATCTACATCACGTCGTGCCCACTCTATGCGTGGGTCCCATTTGCCAGGACTGTCGGCAAACCTCTCCAACTTTATCCCCATTCTTTTCGACTTTTCTCTTTGACGGACTTGAGCAACACTGCATCTCGGCGCAATGCAACGGTAGGAAAGTGGGCATGGGTGATGGATTTGGAAGCCTGGTATGGTAGAACCCAGGCGGCTTAGGTATGATGATGAACTGTACTGTTTTTGCTTATTTGTGGTTCTGGGCTGGCCTCGACAATGATGATGATCTTTAAGCTAGGGCTTGGATGGAAAACCAGGAAGGGAAATTGGCGTACATCATTGGGTTTCTAGGAGCGGACCGGACTTGTTGTCCTTCTTGGCAATTGTTGGTGTACATAACTGTAGATTGATATGGGGCCAGGACGGTTCGGCGGTTTCTCTGGGCGTCCCGCTTGACGCGGTAGACAACACTTCATGTAGTGACTAAACAAGATTTTAAGCTTATCGAGAGAACAAACAGTCAGTTTGCGATCTGAATGAAATGTGAAGATAGGTGTGTAGAGCGTAGAAACTCCAAGGCAGCGTCATGTCCAACCAATTATAAAGCCATGTGACTTTAGAATGGGATGTAATATGTGTCCAATGCAAATGGTACAAAATAGGCCTATAACCAGGCGTGGAATTATGGAACGCATCACTAGAGCAGAGCATTGAGAAACTAACGGACAACCTCCTCATCAGTCTCAGTCTTAATATACGGGTTCGTCTCTGAATTCGGGTACGACCTCATCACACTCAGATAATGCCTTTTTTTCCTCCTTCAACCAAGCGGTTGTCAGTAAATCGAATGAATGATTGACTGACAACAACAGCGATGGCTTGTAGGTTTACCAGATGCAAAGGTGTCATCATGTGAATTGGAAAACGCGGAGACCACAAAGTGATTCTCCTTGACTGTCTAAACTTACAAGTTGAAAGCGCGGGATGCTAATGGATGATAGCGGAGGATTACTCCGTCCGCAGGGTGACTCCATGCGCGAGATTGTGCAGTGTCATGATAATGCAAAATGAGGGCATGGCGGAAAAAATGTTACTTGCAACAGGTCATCACCGCATCATGGCAGCCGCACGAGGGGCCCTCGTGATGATGGTTTTTGGCAAGGTTGAGAAGTTGTTCTCGACCACTCATCTCCAGTAGATTGTCAGCAGCGAAGGAGGTCGAGCAAAGTCGGCGCGCTGGCGAAGAAATTGGATGTGGTCTTGGTGTTTATTGTTAAGAGAAAGGAAAGAAAATTTGGCTGGCAGATGCACGAAGTTGATCTTATCGCAGAGATGAGGTCATGTGACCTTTGAGGTTTTATTGTGGTTCCTCCCGTTCAGGTCTGTGGAGGAGGTCGGGCTGGCTTCTGTCTTCCACTGATGGGAACCAGGAGGTTGCCTGAAAGCTAAGGTACGCACACTTCTTTGTGTGAATCGCTGGTGCGGTTCGGTGATGCCGCGGGGCTGACTGCGACAGCAGAGTGGTGTGTGCGAATTTGGTGAGCAAAGTGTACCTGTGGCTCCCTGCAGCTTCCTGGCTGCCCCGTAGTGCACTGTCGACTCCCCTGTGATTAATCACTGTGGCTCACGTGGCAGGGCGCCTTTGTTACTGGTCCTAGCCACTCAGGTGGCGGCTCCGAACGCAGTCAGCTAGTGGCCCAGTGGGTGGTGAGCAGTGGCAGGTCAGTGGCAGGCGGGTGCCCGTGAGTGTTTGTGGTCCGTGTGGGTACTTTCCTGCCATGCTCGTCCGTCTGCCTGTGTTTGCCGGGCCCTTTTGAAATTGCCTCGTTTTTCAGGCTCAAACATCTCTCCCTCATTCTACACTCCACACCTTCACCACCTCACTCACCCCCATCTCAACCTCAATCAACGACCCTACGATCGCCGCCTTCGACGCCAACCCTCGCTCCCCAGCGACATTCGCCCATTTCCCCCTCGAAGCCGTCGAATTTACACTCCTCCGATCCCGTCCATCGACTCGCCGCCGCCGCCGCAGCCGACACCGAGCCGAGAAAACCCAGCGCAGTGCATGACGTTCAGCTGAGAGCCGAGCGCAACGACACTCGGTCGGCGGCCGGCGCGACTCTCGCCACAACCCTCCCTCGCGGAGACGTCCACAATGTCGTTTCACCCTCAAACGCCTCAGAGTCCATCGCAATTCTCCTCCGGGACCTCGGACCCCGTGTCCAGCGTGGCCACCTCCATGACGGCCGCGGCCACGGCCACCACCTTGCCGACTCCCGCCCATAGTGTCAACGGAAGCGCCTCGCAACCAGACGTCGTCATGGCCGACGACTCCCCTCACAAGCGGAAGCGCTCCGTCGATGACTCCGGCGACCGCGACCAGAAGAAGATTCACCTCGAGGAAAGCAAGCTTGGCATTGAGGACCTGCATCTCGATGTAGGGAAGAAATACCTGCTTTGCCAAACTCGTAAGACTCCCTTCGCCGTCCTCTTCTGGCTCCTCCCGGCGCTACCATCTTGACTTGGAGCCAAGTCGCGGGGCATCTCGTGATTCCCGCAAGAGAATTTCTTTGTTAACATCAGTCGTCTTTAGCGCACCCCGAATCCTTGCCCCGGGTCTCGGATGATCTGTACGAAATGTTCAACCTCGCCAGCCTCGCTGCTGAAGTGGCTCGAGAGAAGCCAAACGGAGAGAAGAATGCTCTGCGAAAAACGTACAAGGGCCACATCAAGCGATTAGGCGTCACCGGTCACTTTGATGTGCAGAAGAAGAAGGAGGACGCCCCCTCAGAATTCATGTCTATGCTGCAGGTCCCTGACCTGGAGTGGAACGTGCATCAAGTCAAGGGACGAGAGATCACCGATGGTTTATCAGAGATTAGTCTCGCTAGCCTTGGACGCGCAGTCACTATGGCCAAAGGTCCTATACCGAAGAGCGTATGGGATACCTCGGTGCTGGGAGACATTGGACCATCAAATGGAGACCAAAAGCAACCATCCTCAGCGAGACCCACTGCCCCAAATACGCCCTTGGCTGGAGCTCCAGGTGCGGTGAACCGGCTAAAGGCCCAGGGGGCCCCCGGCCAAGATCCTGCGCGGCCCCGACGAAACATCAAGAAGCGGACCTATGGCGACAGCAGTTATGAAGGCTATGGAGAAGGCTTTCCTGACGATGATGCAGGCATGGATACGGGATACTCTACAGGAGAGGGAGAGGGAGGCCAAAAGCGCCGCAAACAGGTAACTATCTGCTCCTCATCTGCGAGTCAAAATTTCCTCACCTAACACCTCCTTCAGAACCCAGGAAACGCGTCACCTTACCCGAGCGCCATGCGCCAACAAAGCTATGGTCCTGGTATGGTCGGTGCATGAACTTCCACAGCGGCTATTCGATCAAACCTTCCCTTTTCTCGGCGTCATCTCCCAAGTCGGCAAATCCCTTCCAGCCAACTGGTACACCTCTGAGTACGGTGTCTAATGCTCGAGAAATCCTGCAAAGATCACCTACACAGGCGGAAAAAAAAATCCTAGTACATCACAATACGCTTCTTCACGGTTGGCTTTCTTGTCTTTTCCTTTTCCATAAATTGTACAGGGTATACCACGATACACACGAGGCGCCTCCCCCGAAGGGAGGACACAAAAAGACGGCCGCCTCAGTCACATTCAAAAAATCCAGCTGCCAATCTTGTTTTATTCTTCATCTTTTTTCACGCTTTTCCTTATTTCATTGGCATTTGCGCGGACGGAGACACGACTTTCGTCTACGAGCACGGCGTTTGGGCAAAGGAAGGGGACGGATGGTATTCATTTTGAAATCAAACTCAATGGGGGGAGGGGATGGCGACGGTCGAAAGGGGTGGCAATTTCGGACGGTTGGAGGGGAGTGAAGGGGAGGGGAGGTTTCTGGAGGCACGGCCTCCTCTTGAGTTCTTGTGTCTCCTATTTCTCTCGTCTTTCTACGTCTTTTGATGCTACCATTTCGATGGTCAGCATGAGGGAGACAAGGGCCGGCTTGGGCGAAATGCCTTGCGACAACAGTGGTTTCCCGTTGTCCTTTTCTGCATGGATTCGTTGATGAATGGCAAGGGCTAGGGGCGGCGACGACGAATCATGGACAACGGCGGAAGGGCGTGAGGACGGAAGCACAGCGCAGTAGGCATTTGTGTTGTTTGTTCTGGATTAGATGCCAGTAGAGTCGTAATCCGACATCTGGTTTCAGCGATTCTGGGGATTGATCGAGTGCCACTCTTTGTGATTGCGAATCTACCGCCATGATCTATGTGGTGTGATAGGACGTGTGGTTGGGCGAGGTGCAGGTTCCATTGTCGTTTCAGTCGCCGGGCTAAATGTTCTAGTCGTCCGTTTGTCACTCCGAGACGTCAAGCGGACATGAGAGGGGGGACGCAATGCCTGAAACGAAACTAGAATAGGATACGCCGAAACTTACGGATGAGAACGTTGTGGACGCAACAAACGAGCCGTCAAACCGAGCACAAATGTGAGGGAAATCAATATTTGGTTTTGTTGACCTAAACTACTCTTACCACCTTACAACAGGCTCAAAAACAACAAGGAAAAACGGCACACAGCAAATAAAACGAAGAGATGCCATTGTACTCCTCCAATATCCAATCCAATAATTGTCGCATCATGTCGCATGTCTCATAACGTCTTCGTCCAGACGGCTTTTCCGTGTCATGATCTCCAAATATTAACATCCCAGATATCACCCCCCCCCCCCCCCCCCCCTTCAAACTTGATATACACTATCCAACATCACCCCTCCCTGTCTGTATGCACCGGCCGCGCCCCTCTAGCAACGCTTGATTATTGCGGGTGAACCCCCATCAGGTGGTCGTTGAAGTTGCCATTCTCAACCGTTGGGTACGCACCACCGCTCATTTCGGCGAAGGTGAAGTCTAGGTTCATGGGGAGGGAGAAGAGATCGTGTGGGAGGACGGGTTGCTGGAACATTCCATGGTGCGGTACCGGCGGAGAATTCATGTCAGGGCCGAATTGAAAAGAGTCGTAATCGCCGTTGCCGTTCGGCGGCACGCCAAACTCCTGTGGCCAAATTGGCGGAGAGCCATCGTTCACCGAGCCAGGAATGGAGAAGGGCGAGCCGCGATCCGGCTTTTGTGAAGGCGACATATGGCTGTTCTTGTCGCCGACCGTACCCGGTGGAGTTGTACTCATGGCGTTTGCAGCCCTAGGAGTCTGCGTTGCCGAGAAGTTTGGAGGAGGCGGTGTCGTCGAGGATGCCGTGGTGTAGGAAGCTGAAGGTCTGCTCGATGTGTCCTGGGTCTTGCGTTTGCGACGCGAAGATTGCTCCTTCTCGGCCTTCTCGATAACAGCTTTGGCAATGCGCTCAAACTCGGAACAAATGCCGAGCATTCTATGAACACCACCCTGCTCGGCTTCTTGGCCAAGCATAGAGAGGAACGTGACGACAGTGTTCATCAGCCGGGTGTCTGATTTCGCACGCGGATCCATAGGATTCTGCATAATGTTGCCGAATAAAGTCACAAGAGCTGAGACGGGGAAATACAATATCATCCTGAGAAAAATGTCAGCTTACATTCGAATAGGTTGAAACGTGCCACGAGACTTACCAGACACAAGCAAAGTCACCCTGTGGGACGTATTTCAGCAACGAGACGGATGCCCTGGCCGCATTAGTGCAGATGGTCGCCGAGGAGAAAACTCGAGGGTTCAGGGGCTTGGAATTTAGGCCTTGGATGGCGTAGTTGGAAAGACGACTGGTCCAGTATCCGTGGTGGATGGCCATGCGATGGATCGTAGTCAGACAGTTGTGGTAGGTGAGGTGGACCATGACAACATGCAGTATCAAGGGGGTGTGTGAGGCCCTAATCTCGTTATCGGGGCGGAAGTCGATGGGGATGCTGTCCTTCCAGTCCTCTAGCTTCTGGTCAAGCTCGCCGATGGTGTTGAGCAAGTCGCCGTCAGACTGCTTCGTGGCCTGCACCGAGTATAGCCGCTTGTAAACTTCGCTCTCGATGGTTGCGACCTCGCACATGACACGGAATAAGTTCATTTTGCCTTTACCATCAGCCAGCGGGATGTTGCCAATGTTGTCCTCAGGGTCGGCCCCTGGGAGCTCCACGTTCATATCGTCATCGTCCTGTGCCGGTGGCCTGCCGGAGCGGAGGCACAGGTCCTTGTCCAGCATGTAGGCAATCCAGAAGACTCTCTTCCGCTGCTCAATCTCGATGGGGTTCAGATTGAAGCCAGTTCCGCGCTTGTGTAGGCCGATACTGTGTGCTAGGCGCATAGCAGCGGAAATGAGGAGGAAGCTCGGCTGAGGATTCGGAGTTCCCTGCATGAACAAGGCCATACCGAGGAGCGCCTGAACGCTCAGGAGATCCGT
The DNA here is from genome assembly GCA_003385265.1 of Neonectria hederae. Lineage (NCBI taxonomy): Eukaryota > Fungi > Ascomycota > Sordariomycetes > Hypocreales > Nectriaceae > Neonectria > Neonectria hederae. The sequence goes on along the minus strand of QGQB01000366.1, from coordinate 1,873 downwards.
ATTTCGCATCATCAATTCAGGGAACACGCCCATGGCATTCTTCAGATGGCCCCAGGCCTTATCATCTTCGTCTTGGGGCACTAGGTTGCTCATAACGCGAAGGCGATGAGCGAGGGCAAGGGCCACGTTAAGACTAGCCCACCAGCCAGAGCCATGGTAAGGATCGGTCGAGTACTGCCGCTCCACTAGGTGCATAAAAGTAGGCTGGTGGAAAAGAGGGAAGATACAGTTGAAGTTCTCGAAGAAATCCTTGAGCAGAGACAAGGCCTCAGGCTTCGGGGGTAAGGGGCGGAAGATCTGGCGGCGGAACAGATCACCAAAGACTTCGGGCTTCCAGTTGGTCCATTTGTGGTCGTCAACGGAGACGTCGGATATGGTGCGCTGGAAGGACTGGTCGCCTGTCTTGGTATTGACCCATTGGATGCCCTTGGGTGAGAAGATGGAGAAGCCGGAAGAGGATCCTATGTTTGGTTAGCAGGAGTGGCTGTGTTAGTCGCGAGTGAAGAACACACCGATATATCTCGTCTCGCCATAGTTGTTGGTTACTAGGGAGCACATCATTTCAGACAGAGCCGCGACCTCCTCTTCCCCTTCAGGGTTTTCGTCCCCGGCGGGAGTCATTGACTTGCGCTTCTCCTCCTTGGCGCCGGTGGGGGGGGGCGACGTGAATGAGCTCTGCGGAGTTGATTCTCCATCAGCAGCAGATGGGGCAGAGGTAGCTTGCGAGGGAGAAGGAGGTGAGGACGTGGTGGCCAGAGAAGCCTGTCGTGACTGTTGATTCCTCTCCATGAGCTTCTTCTCGAGCACACCGAGGTCGACGTCGCCATCCTCATCGTCCAAGAGACCTATCGGGGGGTTAGCTACGGACTGTGGAGGGGAAATCCATAATTAGGAGGTTTCGGCGTACCTGATAGCCTTAAAAGGTGTTCCATGCGGTTAAGTCGGTTCTCCAATCCCTCGATGTACTTGGCACTGGAAATTGGTCAGCAATTTTTGAAGATAATCCTGTGCCGGGGAAGGCTACACGAACCCTTTAGGAGGGCTGCGCTTCTTCTCGACCTGAGTGAAGACGCATTCGGTCTTGTAGTTTGTACAGTGACTACAGGCGGGCAGCTTGCCGTCACACTTGATCTTCTTCTTCCGACACATATCGCAGGCCTGCAGACGACAAGGCGGGTCAGCAAGACGGGCAGTCTAGACCGGTTGCGCCGGAAGCATTGAGAGAGGCGACTTACCCTGGCGATCCTCCTCCTCTTGGCCTCGACGGAGTCGTCAAGCAGCATAGCGGAGTCCTGGAACATGTGGGCGGCGAGGTCGGGGGTTAGATGGGGAAGGCCGTCGTAGCCCCCGAAGATCTGGGGAGGCTGATTGATGAGAGGAGGGGCCATGGCCGGCATCTGGAAGCCCATGTGGTCCATGGTGAGGGCGTAGTATGGGGGAGTATGCGAGGAGTCGCGATCGTGGTATCGATGGGGTTTAGTAGTTCGTGGTCGTTGTCGCGGTCGTTGTCGTGGCCTAGGCCGTAGTCGGGGGCTGCTAAAAGGTGGGAAAGAGCCTAGAGGGGGCGTCTCGAAGTGGACGACTGGACGCGGCGCGCAGCGGGGAGTGAAGTGTGGTTATTAGGCGCCGAAGGCTGCCTTGGTGACACGCACAAAGAGGGTGCGCAGCAGGACGGAGCCACGGTGTCGGTGATGCGATTGAATATTGCACGTATCGCGACGACGAGCAAACGAGCAGGAATGAGGAGTGAAATTGAGAGGGCAAGTTGGGAAGGAGGAACGAGGACAAGTGTGGTCTGGAAGGTTTAACGATGTTATGTTGTGGTGTGGTGTGAATAGAAGTGTTCGGAGGGGGGGGGGGGGGGGGGGGGGGA
>QGQB01000365.1:24455-84166 GCA_003385265.1 Neonectria hederae | reverse complement strand
CCCCCCCCCCCCCCCCCCCCCCCCTAGTCTACCGTCTACCGTCTCATGCCCCGTCGCTCGTCGCTCTTCGCCTCGCGAGATCGCGATTTCTCTAGTCTCGGTCAATTAGACACGAGGGCAGATGGTTCGGGGCTGAGGAGCAGCTACTGCCAAGGCTAGACCAAACGAGCTAAAGGATAGCTCCGTTTTGATGGTCGATATTCGCCTCCTGACGTCGGGATGGGCATGTGCAGCGGTTTCCTGACATGGCAAATGGGGCCGTGGACGAGGAACGATGGACGATGAAATCGCCTGGCCAGATCAGCAAGGCCAGCTCCCCTTGCTTACTTGCCTGTCGAGATGGATGTGGGAGAAACGAGGGAAATCAACCAACCCTTTCGCTCATCCTAGACGTGGGGGTGTTCTGGGGTCTAGATGCGGAAGGGATCCGGTGCAGGGCTCCCATCTTGTTTGTTCTGGTCGACGTTGCGCCTCTGCCCAGCTGGTGTCGGCGCCAGGATGGGATCGAACGAGCAAGGGTCGATAAAGTCGAAAGAGTGACATGGGGTATGTAATCTAGATTTCGCTATTGCCTCGAAGCTACGACGCACACAGCCTCGGGCTGGAAGTTCAGAGAGCCAAGTCGGATTTCGAGGTCATTGATCCGAATGATGGCCGATGTGGACAGTTCCGCTGACGACGGCTGACGAAGCCAGGGCCCAGGCGAGGTGAGAGAGGTGAGAGGCGTTGTCTTCCCCCTTGAGCCATTGACCGAGGATGCCAGATGGATCGTGAGTCGTAAATCGTGCATCTTGTCGCGGTCCCCAAAATCAATCCTGGAGACCAAACCGAGGCTGAGCGGATTTGGGAGGGCTTTATACACGCCATGTCTTGGCTTGCAAACAGCACGGATTAATTCCTTATCACAGCTTCTGCGCACTTCTTACCCCGTCCAAGACAAGCGCTTCCTACCTGTCTAATCTGGCAGCTGTTCCCGCCCTTGCCGTCGGTCAAGGCACAGAGATTAGATAGATAGGCAATGTTCTCCCAATCATCACTTGGCCCTCGCTATACCGTGCGCTCCTTTATCAGTTCCGCAGCAACCTATTGCGGCATCTGGTAATGAATTGCAAGGGAGAAGCATTATCAGTGAAAACTCTGTATCTCAGCTTATCTCGCAAGACTGGCGGGCAGACCGTTGTCCTGCCACCTTAAATCTACCACTATTCCCCCTCCCTCCCAAGCGTTTGTGCCCGTGAGCCTGTCTTGTGTGAAGGGATTTGGTTGCTTTTTTGCTATCTCAAAGAAACTTCAAGTCTATTTCCGGGCCTCTTGTTCTAAAAAGAGATGCAAGAATTCTTCCTTCTCTCACCGCTTGGCGCCCTTTGAGGCCGCCAAAGCACCGCCCTTTGTTCCTCCTTCTCAACGTCATTGAACGAACCCGCGAAGCCTCGACACGGACCGATCGAAACATATGATGATGGGAATTTGAATGGGTTGTTTCTTCTTTGGAGGCAAGTGGGCACGATGCCACACCGAGGATGGGGCATGGGGAACTTCAAAGGGAACTATGTTGCTGGACGAAAGGTCCTTTGTCGAATCGATGCTATTCTCGTCCGAGTCGTCCTGTCCCATCGCCGTGTTACCGAACCGTGTTCGTGATACTTAAATGTCCCGTCGAAACCCTCTTTGCCATGGCCCCGATGCTACGTTTTCCGGATCACGACCCTTTTACGAATTATGCAGACCGATCGACCGACCGCCATGTGGCCGCCACTCCCCTCGAGATGCCTCCTTTCCTATCTCGTGGCCTTGGCAGGCTTCCAAACAACTGCCGCGGTGCCCGTGTATACGAGAGACGAGGCGTGGGGAGAAACGAAAACCAACTGGTCAATGTACACGGAAGGCAAGCTTGCGGGCAAGCTGACGCACAGGACAACCACAACATTTGGCCATGTCCGTAGACATCCCGAACAGAAGAACGAGGTGGGAGCCATCGTCGGCGGCACTGTCGCCGCTGGCTTTATGCTTGGCCTTACATTTTTCATATGTTTTAGGATTTTCAAGGAGTACCTGCTGTGCCAGCAACTACGAGCCAAGCGGTCCAATAATCCCACTACGAATCAACCCGTTACGAACTCACAAGACAAAACAAAGAGCTTTAGGAACACTGTACTTAACATCAAGGCTTCATTTAGTCGCCCTTGCCCTTTTTCCAAGAGCGTCGTCGCTCGCACTGACTCCGATTCAGGATCTATATCCTCCGACGCCTCGTTTGGAAACCTCACTCCGGCCCAAGACTATCCGACGACTTCATTTCCGGGCCCGGCGGTTCCTCCCAAGGCCGCTGAACTGGTTGGGATCAGGCAAAAACAGAGCGTCTGCGACCTCCAAGTTCCCCCAATGTCGCTATCACAGCTCCCGCTCACCCCAACGCCGACAACGCCGCAGTTCCCGCCTCTACGCTCACCGTGGTCACGCCCAGGCTCCGGCTCCTCGATGAGCACGCTTGGCATGTCGCTGTTCCAGGACACGATGCACTCACCGTCGCCGCATAAGTACTCGACGGCGGCTCCCCCCGAACGGCCGCTACCGCCGCTCCCTGGTCTAGAGAGCGTCGACGAGAACATACTTAAGCGCGGGCACAGCCGACGGTACTTTGTGCCGCCGCCGAGGACATGCGAGCGCTTGCAGAGCCCCATCTCGCCGGCCGAGACGCTGGGCATGGAGAGCGTGCACCTGGAGAGGTGGAAGGGGACGCGGTTCAGCATGGGGGCCAATAAGTTTTGATTTTAGGGAAGGACTAAGGGGACGGAGGCTAGGCGCTCTTTGTGCCTTTCGGTTTTAAATACTCTGAGGAGATCTTGTTTCTATCACCTCGTTATTTGAGACGATTTCAAATGTTCACAAGTTCCATCGCCCTGAGCGGCTGTTGCTTCGACCTGTGCTGTGGTGATCTGTAGTGACCCAACCTGACGTTTCGCAGGCTATGTTACCCTTGACTATATGAAATGATTCAGGAATTAAAATGATATTAAGATCGTCCCTAGAATCTTTTAAATGCACCTGGACACCTCGCTGAGATTAATTAATGGTGGAACCCCCTAGCATTACGACAAGGGGAGAAGAACCAGTTCCCGGCGGCTCTCTCCTAACCAACTGTGAGTCTTTTCAATCAGGCATGTCCCTATCAGCCTGTGACTCTATTTAACCATTGGTGCACTGCCATGAGGATCCCCTATCGCCTGGTGGTCGGCTGCCCCCCCCCCCCCCCCCCCCCCGCCCCCCCCCCCCCCCCCCTCCCACCCCCCCCCNNGCCCCCCCCCCCCCCCTTCCTCTTCGCCTCTATCACCATTCGATGCCGTCAAGCTTCACTTTCGTCTCGCAGCAATCTCCGCGTTTAAAACTTCTGTTTCGACAATCTCTACAATTTCAACTTTACGCCATACACAATGCTAATCTTGGGTGTTCGTCAGCGTTGGGACTTCCGTCAACTTAACTGCCCCGAATTTGAAGTCATGATCAAGGAAGTTTAGTAAACTGCTTCTCTACAATAGCAGTAGCCTTTCTGAGTATATAGCCTACGGCAGTGACCGGACGATAAATAGCTGTGATCTCTTTATTTCGAACGTCAAGCGTCCAAATTTCATGACTGTGATGTTCAGTCGTCATGGCATCATGATATCCCTGAACTCGATTGCTACGAGCCTGTGAGGTAACGTTGATCCTACTTCCGATGCGGTCAGAGCACGTAACTTGGATACTCTCCGACGCCTTGCGAAAGCTGATCCATCTGAAAGCGGAGTTTAGACCCAAATTTTGTAAGGTTTCGTAGCCGACAATGCCGTCAGCCTCCTCTACTTGAGGTACAGATCCCATCAGTCATGTCACAGGTTGACTGATTCATGACAGAACGAAGCCAATCAGCGCCTTTCGGTTTCCTCGGTTGCTCTGATGACTGAATTGAATGACTAGATTGGGTTGGGCTTGTCATCTTCGTGATCCTCGCTGCCTTCACAACCATTGTCGTCGTCGTTGCTACCTCGGTTGTATATATTGCCTAGGCAGTCGCCAGTAAGCACTCTGTTCACAACGCCTCACCGTCTATGGCTAGGGTCTACATACTATAGTGAAAATCGACCCGTACGGATACTAAGATATGAATGGTTTTCGTATTTTGCTTGACAGATGTATGACTTCCACATGTGCTTATTTACGAGGAGGGTGTCTCAGGCGAAACTATCTTCCTTGACTACTCTCTTAGGAATTCTGTGTTCGATCCGAATCTTCCGTAACGAAATAGGCTGAATTGACGAATTTGAAGCCTTCAAATAGTGGATTGCAGGTTGAAGGGTCTGATTAACATAATGTGTTAGCTGAAGGCGAGACTCGAAGTCGAGCACTCTGATGAGAATGTTAAGAGCCGCGCCATCCAAAGTATGGGGGCAGCAGCGAAAGTACAGCCTGACGGTTTCTATGTCTACTTCTTTGCCGAGCTAGTCGAGGCTTTCGGAAATCACAAATCATGGCGAAGCATTTCGGAGCTTCTTACCATCCTCAAGAACCCGCTGTCGGATTGATCTTTCAGCATGATCCACAGGTTTGTGCACAGAGCAGCGAAGGCATGTGGCAAGGAGGAGGAGGTACGAGAACTCTACAAGTTAGCAGTCATGCAGCCGGATCCCGATGGGACCTCGGTATTCGAAACTCGCCTTTCTTGGGCTGCCTTCGAGCGCTTTGTCATGCTTCATGTGGACAAGCAGGCAACGAAAACAGCTAAGGAGGAGCTTTGGAAAACCCTCCGCTCAGCGCTATGCAACCATGACGAGAGGCTAAGATCGCTCTGGCATGTCAATTCTACACAGTGACAGCCCAGGTAGAGGGAGCGCAGACGACGTCTCCCGAAGACAAGTGGTGGTGTGACATGTGCGAAAAGAGCATCCAAATCACTGAGGTGAAGGTCTACGCCTGCATCTACTGTACAGTTCTCGACATGTGCTCGGAATGCTTTACAGTGCGACAAATTTACTATAAATCGAAGGAGAATGCGAACGCGAAAAATATGAAGGACCACTGCACAGTCAGACTCATATGTCGAGGTCTGCCCATGGGGTCATCCCTATCTCGAGACGCCTCCCAGTGGTTGGAAAGACTTCTCAGACGGCAATATACTAATCAACGACAAGTCAGAGTCATTTGCAGCTTGGCGGGATAGCTTGGAAGGGAAATAGCAGACCGCATGGGAGAAGCACATGTGTGCCGCAGATCGCATTGCAGAAGACCATATCTATCCGCCGACAATACCTGCAGCATGACTCCAACGCCCCGTCGTCGACGTCGACGCCTCCGAAAAAACGACCACTCCCATAGCGAAAGAACTCTAGATTCATGGTCAAACCAGATACCGGGAGTTCGATTTTCGATTCAAAGACGAAGAGATAATCTATTTGATATAGATAATGGACTCTTCGGCAGCTCCTAGAGCCTGAGTAAGGGGCACCACAGGTACAAGCATAATCAGAACACGTGGGAATTCCATCGGTTGCCAATGTAGCCAAAGGATTCAAAAAGTGGCCGAGAATAATATGGTAAAATAGTAAACTATTTATAAAGTCGTTTCATAGTTCCCATCCTTACATTTCACCCATCATAAATGATCCCATCATAGAGAGCGTTTTAAGTAGGTAGGAAATTAGTAACATTAATGGAACTTTAAACAAAGCCTAGCCAATTTCAACAAATTATTCCATACAGGTCACTTCTTATTGGACCTATTACAGTATTTCGGCATGTTTGCGCATTTGTTTCCATGCGATAAAAGAAAATAAGAAGTATTGTCATGAAGTACAGGGTATTTGGTTAAATTCCGAGGCGGGTCTTAGTCAGCATGTGGATCCGAGCTTCTGTGACGTGAAGCTTCCCTGCGCTTTCGCCAAAGGAAACCGCATTCTTCTCAGTTCGCCTCGAACGCTTTGTGAACCCTCGACTACCTCTCCTTATTACGCACGCGATACCCTGTTGTAGAGATACTCCGATCGCTGATACTGTGTCTACTAAATAATCACCACACAAACCTTAGCGACATAACAAAGATGGCCAAGGAAAAGAACTACAACCCCGTTCAAGCCCAGCGCAAAGCTGACAAGGCCAAAGCCATCAGAAAGGGTGTGTTAGATCCTCTTGGGTCACAGCTGGCAACTTCTAACACACGACATTAGGAAAAGCGGAGGTACAAGGACGCCGCAATGAGCAGCTGGCTCGAAAGAACCCCGAGCGACTACAGAAGCAGATCGACGACCTTAAAGCCATCACAACGAGCGGCGGAAAAATTACAAAGCATGAGGAGCAGACGCTAGAAGGGCTGGAGAAGGAACTCCGGGCAGTAAAAAAGGCGAGGGAGACACTGGGTGACAAGGCACCGACGTTCGGGCGAAGCTGGAACCGAGATCCCGACTCACGAGATCGCGATTCGAGGTCTGGCGTTCTGGGTAAGAGGAGGAGGGGGTCAATGGACGCGACTACGAGCGACGAAGACGTTCCCGACGAGATCAGGAACATCCCTATGCCTCGAGACACGCCGCCCCCAATCCCCAAAGAGGTGTTGGATAAGTGGTACTCGGAGAGGCGAGCGCGAAGGAATGCAGAGATGGCAGCGAGGCAGCAAGACGAGCAGGGCGATGTCCCCAGAAGAGAAGCGCCAGTTGTCGAGGCCAAGACGGTTTACGAGGCGAAACCGGTGGTGCGGGATCTCAGAAAAGAGGCCGTGGCGGCGTTTGTGCCGACAGCGGTCAAGATGAAGATGGACAAGGGTCAAGGGCAGGGCGGACTAATGGAGCCGGAGGAGGCAGACAGGCTGGAGAAGGAGGGATACCTGAAGAAAGGCGAAAGCAGCGGTCAAGCACCAACAGGGCCAACACCCACAACGACGACCGCCCAACCATCGTTGCGGAGAGTGACAATGGAGGAAGTGGACGACGAGGAGGGCTGAAGGATGAATAAGCGAGGTTAGTCAAAGACGTCAATCACCAAAGCAATTTACATTCGACTCAATGTGGACGCGTGCATAGCCGATGGTTCGCCGAAGTCGAGTCCGATGCGGCGAAAAGGTACCGGCGCCAAGGTACCGGCGCAAAGGTACATGCAACATGCAACATGCAACGTGCAATCCACAGCGAGCCCACTTACGAAGTTGGCAACTGAGTGTGAGTTCATGAGGTTCAATGCGACTCTTCTGCTGCACTAGAGCGTCGTGTCGGCTGATGGAACCCGGGGAAAGGATCCATTATGGCAAGGGAATTTTTTTTCTTTCAAATGGATCCAGAGGAAAGAAAAAGAATCCATTGAAAAAGGGATTATGATTACTCGGTTAGTCTTATCAGTCTGGACGGTAAGACCCTGGCCGCAGTGGAGAGGACGAAAAGGCCCAATTCAGCAAGAAAACAGTCACTCACAATCGAAGAATACAAAAAGTCCTTGCGAGATTCACTATACCCGCAAGTATCCGCGAACCGGTTGAGGTGGAGCAGATGGCGAGTAAACGCGAAGGGCCGAGCAAATCATGAGTTTTCATTACCTCTCACTTCGCCGCTTTAGGGCTCGTTGAATTGCGTGAAGGCGCCCTCCGGGTACGGGACCTTTTTTTTTCTCTTGGGCCTTGGGTCGGGACGGCGCCGAACCCCGACCACACTATTATTGTAAGTCTATATCTAGGCCGATCCCTGGGGTACGCCCCCTCTCCGGGACTGGGGCAACAGAAAAATCCTACTCACGACGATGGGAGTGTCTTGAGAAGAGAAACAACGACAGTTCTTGAGTTGCAAGGGAAAAAGGGAAAAGGAAACATCAAGACAGACCGAAACTACTCGATACAGTCGACACAACTATGGATTGCCACCAGGTCACCTCTCGTGCTCTTCACGATGGCCCGGCCGACATCAACGAGTTCGACAACGCCGCCGAGATCACCCCGGACACCCGGCCCGGACACGGCCACGGCACCGTCGATCTTGAGAAGCGAGCAACCGCACTCTCAACGGCCTCTTTCGAAGAAACCTACCCGGAGGGCGGCTTCCAAGCATGGTCTGTGGTCGCCGGTTCGTGGTTCGCCCTCTTCGCTTCGCTGGGACTAATGAACACTCTCGGAACCTTCCAGGCCTACGTGCTCGAGAATCAGCTCAAGGACTATAACGAGGGCACTGTTGGTTGGGTCTTCTCGATCTACACCTTCTTGGCCTTCTTCTGCGGCGTCTACATCGGCCCCGTCTTCGACAAGTACGGTCCCAAGTGGCTCGTCATCGCCGGCTCCGTCTTCACCCTCGGCGGCATGATCTTTATGAGCTTCTGCACACGTAAGTCCACCCTCGCACACCCGCAAAGCACAAAGCATACCAACAAGTACGCCTTCGCCGCGCCTGCTAATCTCTTGCAGAACTCTGGCATTTCATCATCGCCTTCGGACTCCTTTGTGGCTTCGGAAGCTCGCTTCTTTTCACCCCCTCGATTGCTGCCGTCGGCCACTATTTCAAGGCGCGCCGCGGCCTGGCTACGGGTATCGCGTCTACCGCCGGAGGCCTGGGTGGTATCATCTACCCCCTCATGTTGAGCTCGCTGATCGAAAAGATCGGATATGCGTGGGCCACGCGGGTCATTGCTCTGATCGGCTTTTTGTGCAGCTTGGTTGCCATCTGCCTCATTCGGTCTCGTCTCCCTCCGGCACAGAATGCTACGGCGCACCCGGACATTCGCATCTTCAGGAGTTTGCCCTTCCTCTTCACTACCATTGGCATCTTCTTGCTGGAGTTCTCCCTGTTTATTCCGCTGGGCTTCATATCAACTTACGCGCTCAACCAAGGCTTTGGGCGAGACTTCTCCTACAACCTCATACCCATCATGAACGCCGGATCAGTTGTGGGACGAGTCCTCCCCGGGTACTACGCCGACGTCATCGGCCCCTACAACGTCAGTATCCTCGCCGGGATCCTGTCCACCATGGCGACGCTGTGCATCTGGCTGCCCCTGGGCCACACCACGGGCGGCGTCATCTTCTTTGCGGTGCTGTTCGGGTTCACGAGCGGGACTGGCATCGCAATTGCGCCTGTATGCATCGGCAGGCTCTGTAAGACGCAGGAATACGGACGCTACTACTCCACGGCGTATACGGTCGTGTCTTTTGCCTGCTTGGTCGGCATCCCCGTCGGCGGCAGCGTGGTGCAGGCCAACCACGGATCCTACTCATACCTCATTGTGATGACGGGTACGGTTTATGTCGGGTCCGCCGTTGCCCTTGCTTGTGCCAAGGTAAGCCTGTTGGGTTGGAAGAACTGGAGGGCAGCTCTCTAGATGCCCAGATCACGAACACTCATCGATTACGAAACAAATTCAAAACATTATGCGACATGTGCACGAAGACGGATATACCACGGTACGGATCTTGATACCACGGCGAGGAGAACAGAAAGGAAATTGGAAAGGGGATAAAACCCCCGGAGTACAGGCGTCTCTGGTTAGCATTGCTGTTGCGAGTTAGACTAGTTGTGAGTATGAGTATTGCCAACGAAACCTGTAGGTAGCGTCTGTCTATAGGTCTGTCTAATATACATTTGCGTGTCGTGAAGACGACGACCTGGGATACGCTGTAGCACGTGTGACAGGGTCGTGTTAATGGCTCTGTGTGAAAGGGGAGCTTTTAGGCTGCTGCGTTGGGTCTGTCCAATAGTCGAATGCCTCGGCTTTTCTGCTGAATACGAGCACCGACTGCTCCACCCATTTCACTTACTTCCATCAAGGCAGTTCCAGTTCCAGCTCCAGTTCCAGAGAGAGCAACGTACCAAGCAAGTACAGTGCAATAACTGGATGCTGCGCAGGTATATACATCTTCTCTGGAAAGCGACTGGTCCCGACGCCCGCACGATGGCGGAGACTTCGACACAGGACCATGACGACGGCTACGGATACGACCTGGGGACCTATCATCGGCAAGTCACCACAACCAATAATCTGAGCCAGACATGGTTCGACCGCGGCCTCATCTGGGCATACGCCTTCAACCACGAAGAGTCGGTCGCGTGCTTCGAGCGCGCCGTCTCGGCCGACGCCGGCTGCGCCATGGCGTACTGGGGCCTGGCGTACTCGGTCGGGCCCAACTACAACAAGCAATGGAGCTTCTTCGACGACAAGGACCTCGCCGCCGCGGTGGCACGGGGCCACGGCGCCGCGCAGCTGGCTCTCGCGAACGCGGCCGGCGCCTCGTCCGTCGAGCGGGCGCTGGTCCGGGCTCTGCAGTTCCGCTATCCGCAGGCCCGGCCGGCCGCCGACTGCGGGGCCTGGAACCGGGGCTTCGCCGAGGCCATGGGCGCCGTGTACGCCGAGTTTCCGGACGACCTCGACGTCGTCAGCATCTACGTCGACGCCCTGATGAACCTGACGCCCTGGCAACTGTGGGATCTGCGCACCGGAAAGCCCACCGACGGAGCGCGGACGCTGGAGATCAAGGCCGTCGTCGACCGCGCTCTCGCCTTGGACGGAGCGCTGCGGCATCCGGGGCTGTTGCACATGTATATCCATCTGATGGAGATGTCGCCGGAGCCCGAAGCCGCACTTCCCGTTGCAGATCACCTCCGCGGCCTCGTTCCCGACGGCGGTCATCTAAACCACATGCCGTCACACCTGGATGTGCTCTGTGGACAGTACCAGCAAGCCATCGTCTCCAACTCGCAGGCAATCACAGCCGACGAGAAGTTCCTCGCCAACGCCGGGCCCGTGAACTTCTACACCCTCTACCGATCGCACGACTACCACTTCCGCGTCTACGCCGCCATGTTTGCCGCGCAGTCCCAGGTGGCCTTCGACACGGTGACGAGGCTGGAGTCGTCCATCCCTAAAAGCCTCCTCCAGGTGGAATCGCCCCCTATGGCGGACTGGATCGAAGCGTTCCTCACGCTGCGAGCCCATGTGTCGATCCGGTTCGGGCGCTGGGAGGATATCATCAGGCTTGACCTCCCGGAGGACCAGCTCCTCTACTCCACGACCACGGCAATCCTGCACTATGCAAAGGGTATCGCCTTCGCTGCCACGGGACGCGTCCAAGAAGCCCAAGACCAGCAAGTACTATTCCGCAGCGCCGTGCATCGTGTCCAGCCGTCGCGGACTCTCTTCAACAATACGTGCGTAGACATCCTCGCCATCGCCGAGTCGATGCTGGCCGGCGAGCTGGAATACCGTCGGGGCAACTTCACCGCAGCGTACCAACACCTCCGCCACGCGATCCACAAAGAGGACAACCTGCCGTACGACGAGCCGTGGGGATGGATGCAGCCCACGCGGCACGCCTACGGGGCGCTGTTGCTGGAGCAGGGCCACGTCGAGGAGGCTCTTGAGGTATATCGCGCTGACTTGGGCATGAGTGACGTGCTGCCTCGCGCGCTGCAGCATCGTAACAACGTATGGGCCCTGCACGGTGTTCACGAGTGTCTACGGAGGTTGAAGCGTACGGCTGAGGCGGAGGAGGTTGACGGCTTGTTAGCGACGGCGACGGGTATGGCGGATGTTCCCATCAAGGCGTCTTGCTTCTGCAGGTTGGAGACGGAGGAGACTCGGTGTGGTAGTGAGTGTAATGAATAGGATTCACTTCACTGGCACCGACACGGACATGTCTTCATCTTGTATATCGATTTCACGGCAGAGGGCAATAATCATATCTATACTGTCTTTGTGTGACGGCCAGCTTGTGCAACTCATGGCTCTCTTCTGCCCCGACTTTACAGAATCCATGCTGCAAGAACATAGGTGTGCTCTCATCCCTCCCATTTATTAATGTGTATGTGTGAGTCTCCTTACACTGTAGCAAGACGCTCAACTCCCTTGATGTGCTCCTCATGCAACTTCTTAACCGCGGGGATAATCAACCCCTCGATCTCAACGCCGGGATCGTCGCGCGGCAGCTCCTCGGCGCGGAGCGGACGCAGCTCGGCCTCACCCCAGCCGCCGTCCCGGGGCACGCGCACCCAGTTGTCGGCGCGGCCGGGGCTCACGAAGACGACCTCCCACTTGCGCGTCGACAGCAGGTTGCCGATGACCAGGTGATGTTGATAGCGGTCCAGGCTGTACCGCGCCTTGTGCACCAGGATCGCCGGGTCCGTCTCCAGCTTGAACGACACGATCATGCCCTCGGGTGCCCAGCCGTCCACCAGGTTCTTGAGGAACTTGGGCACCGGGTCCAGGTCGATGATGAGGCGCTTGGAGCGCGGAACCGCGGGCGACGAGTCGAAGTTGTCGAACGTCTCCTCGTCTTCCGGCTTGTCCGTGTTGTTGGTGTCGACGTTCATCGCGTTGGTCGACTGGATCTTGTGCTCCGCCAGCCGGTCCGGCGGCACGAAGAAGTCGGACACGGCTGCGGCGAGGTACAACAGACCCGCGGGGCCCAGCGGGCGCATGAGGCGCGCAATCTCGCGCAGCTCATGCAAATAGTCGACGATGGTGACAAAGGGCAGCGTGAGCAGCATGTTGTTGTCGCGGGCCTGGCGATACTTGCGCAGCACGCCGCGCATCTTGTCCTCGTCCTCGGGCCGCACGGCGATAGGCCCGCCGCCGGGCGTCTCCGTCAGGAAGTCCAGGAAGCAGTCGGTGGCGTGCGAGTAGTGGCGCGAGTACGGCAGCAGGCTGAACTGGCGGTGCAGGAAGATGACGGCGTACCCGGCCTCGAGGAAGTACTCGGCGCTGGTGGCCCCGCGGGTGCCGGCGCTGAAGTTGTCGATGTAGCGCACCGTCTGCCGCTCCAGGGGCACCGTCGTGCCGCCGGACGTGATGAGCACCACGCGCCGGCCGCCGGCCGCGTGCGCGCCGATGAAGGCCCGGGCCAGCGCGGCGTGGGCCTCGAGGTTGCGCGGCGCCGGGTTCTGCGCGAAGTAGACGTCCTCAGCGGCGAAGGCCTCGGCGGCGGAGGGTGCCGGGGTGGCCATGGCTGGCAGGAGAGGGGAAGAGGAGAAGGAGGTTGCGGTGCTGAGGGGCGAGGGTCCGGAGTGGAAGTCGGCGCCGGAGTCAGACACGGGAGATCCGGAGGCCGAGGCGGAGTCGGAGTCACCGGGGTCAGACCGGCGGGCGAGGTTGAAGGAGAGCGAGAGTGGAAGCTGAGGCGCCGAGTCAGGCTTGGAAACTAAACAAGGCGATTGCGACGATGCGAATGAGGAAGAAGGGAAGATCGACTGAGCCATTTTGTCAGCTGCGCACCGCAATTCGGGGGGGCGACCTTTGAACCACGCAACAAGGCCCCATCGCCCTGTGCTCACAACTACGAAGCAGTATCCATCCCGGGAGGGGGGATCTTTCTAATTAATAGGGAAGCGAGAGTAGGCGAGACAAGGGAAGCGAGAGAGAGAGAGAGAGAGAAAAAAAAAGGGGGGAAACAGGGCTTCATGCGAACTCGGACATTTGTGCTTTATGTTCCCCGACAGCCCGAGAGGAGGAAACGTTCGGATCTCCCGAGGGGAGGAGGGCGAGATGCCGAGATGTTCATCTTCCAGCCCTCGGGCCACGGCTGATTTTCTGAGGGGGGGAGAGCATGTGGCGATGAGGACACCCCCACTCTGGGGTTACGGACGTCGAGGGTCTGGGGAAGAGGAGGAATTGATTGACACTTACTTTGCATTGGACTCGAGCGATTCAGGAGGATTATTATCTCTTCACCCTCTGATGTTACTCAGGTTGAATTGTCGATGTAGTACTAATCATCTGATTGTGGTCGCGTCCGATGCCGAGTCCACTCCGGGGAGAAAAACGCGGCGCGCTGGTCGATGCGGCCGGCGTCTGGTCCGTGCGGTCCGGGCGCATTTTCCGGGGCTATTTGCTCCAGAGCCGGCATGTCCCCAGTAAGAGCATATTTCACTTGTGTTGAATTAAGAAAGGATAGTCCGGAGTAGGAGGGCTGTGTCGTTCGTGCTTTGACATGATTCTTCCATTTCATAGCTTGACCATCTCTTCATCCCACCAAGACTCCTATCTATCTCCCGGTACATGGATGGCGCGTGCGTCCAGTTCTCTGATTATACATGAATACAATTACATGGCTGGTATACGCGGTTCTTCTTCTTTTTCTTCTTCTTCTTGGTTCTTATTCCTCCTCTTAACATGCCGCTCATTTGCTGGCTCCCGACAACCTCCAGGCCCGTAGGGGCAGGCTCTGAAGGTGTAGCACCTTGGGCTTGATGTACCACAGGAAGGTTATCACACCGAAGACCACGCACAGCAAATTCACCGAGTAGTACCCGTCGTGGATCATCTCGCACGTGCCTCCTCCGCTCTCGCACCGCTCCTTGTCCACCTGGAGCGCGCATGAGAACGCCTCGGTAACAAGCGGGCCCTTGAGACCCTTGGCATCAGACTTGCCAGGGTTGCAGGTGGCCACGGTGAAGGAATCCACGAGCTGGAGAACAAAGTATCGCGGGAACGTACCGCCAAGGTTGCAGACCCTTTCAGATAATGTTAGCATACATGTTCCGCAGCAGAAACCTGGAAGTGTACTTACGTTGCCAAGAGGGTCATATAGGTACCGCCAATGACAGGATCCGATACTCTTGCGTGGAAGGCGGAGACGGCCACAAACATGATGGTGTTTGTAAATGTCGAGAAAAGGTGCTCGGCGATGACAACCAAGAGATACCAACGTGTCACACCCTCGGACGGGAATATGGCCACGACAAACTGCGCAGAGAGGGCGGCGATGAGGCGGCCCATGAAGCCCCAACACCAGAGACGCATGGGCGTGTACTTTTGCGACCACATGCCGGCGTAGTAGCCCAGCCCAATCTCGAATGGGAAGTCGATGAGCACCGTCAGAGCCATGTTATCCTTGCCGAAGCCCTTGTCCAAGAGCTTCAGGTTGGTGACGCCGTCGTTGGCCTGGAATCCAATCTTGGCGATGAGGTGCACAATGATGATGGTCTGGACGTTCTTCAGCTTCAGAATGCCCCACATGATTCTGTACACATCCCACACGCCATCCTCGTTGTGCGACTTCTCTTCCCGCTTAAGAAATCCCAGGCCGATGGTGACAATGATATACGCCCAGCCCCAAAACTTGAGATATCCTCCCAGAGAGAGGAGACCCTCGTCGGAAGGAACCGCGCGGAACCACTTGTTGGCAAAGTCGGCCGCGTTGAAGGCGAGAAAGACCGTGTACGACATAAAGTGGCCAGCCGTTAAGCCCACAGTCTGCGCAGTCGACGCATACGATACGTTGCCAGGCGACAGCAGCGTAAGCGCCCAACCGTCCACGGCGATATCCTGGGTGGCGCACATCAGGACCAGGAAAAACCACCAGAGCATGAAGGAAAAGGCCGTCATGCCGCCAGGCTTGCCTGCGGTGGCCATCATCTCCTCAACGTGCGACCCCAACCACAACATCCCGAAGCCCGAAAAGAATTGAATGGGCACAATCCACGTCTTGCGCCGTCCAATCTTGGGACTCCACACAGCATCCACGAAGGGGCTCCAGAAGAGCTTTAAAGAGTAAGGGTACGAGGCCAGGCTGAAGATGCCGATCTCGCTATAGGACATGTGGTTCTTGAGCAGGAAAGGCACAGAGCCGGTGGCCAGGCCCATGGGAATACCCTGCAGGAAATACAACAGGACCAGCAGCAGGAAGCTGCGCTGGTCTTGGCGAGGGAGGTCGAAGAAGCCATGGTTGTTGAGGATGGGGGTCTTGGGGACGGGTTCGTCGAGGGAGAAGGACTCGCTGGCCATGAAGCTGTCGGCGACGTTGGCATCCGGGTTGGGTGCCTTGCGGCGCATCTCGACGCCGTTGCTCATGTTGCCGTTGGGGATGCCGTTTGGGGCGTCATTCGGATCCTCTACTTTGAGTGTCAGGGGAGGCCGGCGGGGTTGTTTCTGAGGTCGTCGGGCTCTGGCGGTCATAGGTGACGTGGAGAAGTCGGATCGCGAGGAGCGAAGCGCGAGGTATGCCGGGAGACGGCTAAGGTATGTATGTATGCGGGCGGGCGCAAGGGGGCGCGGCGAGGGAAAGGAGTTGCCCGCTAAAGTGGATTTTCTGGCGGCGTCAAGGATCGGAGCGACGGCGACAGGGCGTTGGGGCGCTGTGGGAGTGTCGATGACGTTGTTGGCTGAATGCAGAGAGACAGAGTGGTGGCTGGATGGAGGGAGGTTGTTTCAAGCCAAAGGCGTCGATCGAACAAGTTGCGAAGGTAGTACAGAGTCAAAGCTGATAGTAGTAGTGGAGAAGAAGGCGGCAAGAATGAAGGTCTTGTGTGTGGATCAAGAGAGAGAGACAGATGGGTGCCAGCAAGGATGAAGAGAAGAGGAAAGACAGGACGAAAAAGACAACGAGCATAAACGAAGGCGAAAGTCCATCAAGGAAGGGCCCGACAGAGAATGGGGATGACAAAGTCCAGTCCAGTCCAGGCAGCGGGCGAAGCGGGCGAAGCGGGTCGCGGGTCGCGGGTTTCAAAGAGCGAAAGGGCAAAAGGGCAAAAGGGCAAAAATTCGCGGAAGATAGGTTGGCCTTGCATCTGAATCTGGATTGGCGTCCCAAGCTACCGCCAAACGCTACTGGAATAACGGACTACCGTGGCCTCAACGTCCATCCCATCCGGGGAATCAGAGGCAGAGTCAGAGGCAGAATGCTTTGTCACAGGGCGCATTTGGATCGGACACGATGCGCTGGCGTTTTAGGATGCCGCTGATGCATCTAGATGTGGCCACGCTTCTTCTTCCTCTTCGCCCGCGTGCCTTTGTCCCCTTCTCTAGTGGCGAAACGGGACGCTGGACGGACACATACGCTATACTTCGTATGCGCGCAGATACGTAGATACCTTATTAGTTCATAGTATTGAGTTGAGATGAGACAAGGACATGGGCACAAACGGTCGACGCCGAAGAGCCGGAATCCCGCAAAGGCTGCACAGCCGCAAAGATCCGGAACTCGGGCTCTTGAATCAGTTAATTAACTAATTACCCTGACCTGAGGAACTCCGCCCCGAGACGAGATTCCCATGCTTTTCAGATGGACTTTGTCTTAATTGGGAGACGCGCCTCCACAGAAACTGAGAGAACTGTCCCAAGCGCGTTCAGGTTCAGGGGCCGGCCCATCGCTCCGCATTACTAATCCCCTGTCTGCAGGTACCTACAGCCACTGCCGCCACTTGATGCCACTCCGCTATCACGAGCCACACATATCTTATCCTATCAACCCAAGGTGGATGACGCGCCAACCAAAGCTCATCGCATCGCGACAGTCAACAAAGTTGAACAGACTCAAACGTTGCAATTGTCATCACCATCTCTAAACCCCAAACCACTTCGCAATGTCGTCGGACCATTCTCCGACCGAAGAGGAGCTCCTAGACAATGAAATTGCTGTACTAAAAGACCAAGGTAGGTTGCGTCCCTCCAGTGCGCTGCTTCTACCGCCAGTGTCAACATCAACAATCAACAGTACCAACTAACACGACCATATAGCTGCCGCCTTACGCAAGAACCTCAACATCGAAGCCTCTACCATCCTTTCAGCAGCCTCAACTCGGTCCCTTCTCAAGCCATCTGCCGTCTCCCGCACCCGCAAAGGAACCGACCCCACACGCTCAAGCCTCCTCGCCGAGTCTGAGAAGCAGCGTGCCTATGTCCAGCAATCGCTCCACCGTATCTGCAGCTCTGTCACCTCCTTCAAGGTCCACGATCCCGATCCCAACGCCGTGGACGGCGGCCATGTCCTCGGATTGCGCTTTGAGGTACTGTCCCAGGGCCGCTTTCTCCGACCCTACTACGTCATGCTCAACCGTCCCTACCCCGGCTCCAAACACCTCCGCATCCACCGCCATACCCTTCCCCCGGCCATTCCCCTTGCTGGTCTAGCCGCACGTCACCTACCACCTCAAAGGCCTGGGAGTGATGAGTTTGCGGAGCATGATCTTGGTCGATTTGCGAGGACGCTGAGAAGGGAGATTGTCCGCTATCACAACAGACTGGGTGTCTCTGCGGACCTGAGGCGCGGGCTGGGACTCCACGAACAGACTACCGAGAACCTGACCGCCAACGACATTGTGGAGGTTGGCATCGCAGACATCGAGGCCAAACAGATACGGTTCACTTGGGCCGATGACAGGAGTGGAAGAGTTGTCATGGACGACGACGGCAAGGTCCTGAAGCTCATGGTCTTTGGGAAGCAGGGCCGTGATTGGGAAACGACCAAGGAGTTATACGGAAACTACGATCGCATCGAGGATGTAGCCAAGAGGCTCCGCGAATACGCTCAGAAATGATCTAGACTCTTATCACCAAGAGATTCACATCATTCATTTACGATACAGGGCAAAGCGCCGAACATACGAAGCATTAGCTTGACGCGAGAGAACCTCCAACCAGAGTCACTCCCTTGTCTCAAATACCAGTAAGGCTAGCTTCAAATGCCCAGACGACTGGATACTGAAGAGTTCAGTCAAAATATCTGCGAGACACCAATCATTTCCCTAAGCGGAGGATCTGCGACAGCATCCATACAGATCAGTTTAAGTTCACAGAACACGCCTATCTGGTCTGATGCCACATTTCGTCATGAAGATGCAGCATACCTGAGAGGCCACCAACGAATCAAAAAAAAGATGAAATTTTGAGGAGGCCACCAACGGCGTTGGGTGCGTCAGTCAGGGCAGTCGATGACGGTATGGATCTCCATGGCAGTCTCGGTCTGCGTAGTCCAGACGTGCCCCTCCTACTCATGGTTAAACACGCCAGGGTGGATCAATATCACTCTTCGGGATTGTTGTCACAGTCAATGTTGGCGCCGTGCCAGATATCGGCGCAGTCATGCAAGAAATTCCCCTTTGGGGCCGACCTCGAGAGACACCAGACTCTCGGCGGGGACTGAGGAACGGCACAAAGGCTATAGCATTGTACTCCATAGCTGTGGAGTTAGGGAGGCTGGGAAAGTGAATTGAATGACCTGTGATTCCAAAGAACTAGTCAAATTTATGGCTAGAGGTCTAATAATGGAGTGATGGACGAATCCGAGAGTAGCAAAGGCGAGATCGTTGAGAGGAAAGGCATGGCTTCTTGTGCCATCATCCAAGTTCTGCTACAGCATCGATGTGACTTTCGAGACTACTATATGCGAGTGTGCGGCTATTCCATCGAGTTCGCCTATCAAGAAATCATGATAGTTGGTAATGGAGCATCCCACGGTCACAACAAACAATGTAAACCCGGTTCTTCCCATCAGACGAGAGAGTATTCGTAGTCGGCAAATGGTCGTGTATTGCGTGGCAAATTGAAAAACGATCAGCTCAAAATCCACGAGTCCATCTCAACAGAATCCGGCACTTTGTTTCTTCATTACCTATGTCCCAGGAGACAAGAGACAGGAGACAACGACTGCGTCATGCATTCGGAATATGACTGATCGATTTACGGCAAGACGCCATCTTCTCCCCGTGAAGCTTCGCAAGATCATCGCGTCCCTGCAAATGCAAGGCGTATATAAGCAAGGAAAAGCAACCGTTCTATCCAGTCTCTCGGGGGGGTGTTTTCGCGCGAGGCGTTTGGACCGGTGAAACAGATGGCTTGGACGTTGGATGCCTCCCTTACAGCAGGCCTAGAAGGTTTCCGACGTTGCTTTTTTTAATCTAGAGTCAATGCCGCGACTCCGCCACGGCCGAGGTTTCAGCAGCTGGTTTTCGGGGGAGGGGGGTTTCCTCTTTTTTCTTTTTTTTTCTTCTTATTCCTCGTACGGAGTAAGGGGCATGAAGTCCCTTCGGATCAGTTCCCCGGGGTGCGACATAAAGTTGTCTCGAGGGTGGGGCGAGTAGTTAAGCATCGGTTAGCAGCAATAATTAACTCTACGTTTCCGTCCATTCGCCTCAAACTGTACAGGAGACGTCTGCAGGATACGGCACAACGACTGAGAAGTGGCTATGAATGATACAATGTTGCAACAAATAACTTGCATTCGTCTACACCGGTAGTATTGCTGAAATATGCGAATCACGGTACACTTTGAGCGAGTTGCTGATGAGTCAATTTATGTCGTTGAATGCCCTTGGTCACAATTCGCCGATATTTCAAGTGTTCTCTTTCCCCACGTGCTTCTTGGCCCTTGGGTTTAGCGGTAGGCGGGAGTTGTCTCTTTCGGTCTGTTTGAGAACTGGGTAAACCCCCGTCGATGCCTAATACCAGCCCCACTTGGAGATGCCTTCGGATGTTGTATCCAGTTGCCTAGGCAAGGCGAAATGACAAGAATTGGCTGTCCCGATGTCAGCTTATGTCTGATCTCATTCACCGTGGTGGCTGCAAAAAAAGATTTTACAAGCCATCCATCCATCTACTTCAAGCAAGAGGATACGTACCTGTCGGCAACCCGAAAGCGTGTGTGCCTGACGTCCTCGAATCGGCCGCAAATGCTCGACAGGCCTGTGGGCCAGTTGGCCCCAGCTAGGATCTTACGTCGCATCCAAAAGGCCAGATAGCTCGGCTCTTTGTGATACTCGACGGTCAAGGCCCTCTCCTTCACCAATCTAACGGCTTCCGTGCCGACGGAACTGTCGACGTAGCAATCGGTTCGTCCATGATGGAATCCAATCGATGTCCGGTCTCGTCGTCCAGGATAGCCTGGTCAATTTTCCATAGTACGAGCTGTTCGTCCAGAATCGCTTTCCACTTCCGTATCAAGGGGTGTGCCTCGGCCACATCGGGAAAAATAACCTCTTCGGCGCCTTGTGCTAGTCGAACCTCGTACTTCCAGTTGCCGTCTTCAGCCCAGTAGTCTGGTTTAAAGATAGCCGCAATGCTCAATTCCTCTCGCGCCTCGCGCACCAAGTCCCCCGCCCGCAAGGCGTCCGGATCTTCACGTCCCCGCACTGCTTCAGCGATGCCCTCTACCATACCCAGCAGCTGGCCGGCCCTCAGTCCAACACTGGCACCTAGGCTGAACCCTTCGTCGAAGCCGGCCTGGATGCTGCTCTCCTTGGCGAAGCTGACGCCCTCGCGGTACCCCGCGGTTGAATGCTCCGTCTGCAGCCGGCGCATGTCAGAGGGGTGGGTGGCGCTGGGGCCTGCATCCTGGTGCTCTGCGACGGGCGAAGAAGGTCCAGAGCCGAAGACGTCGTCGAGGGTATCGTGGGTGGCCGGGACATCCACTTCCACTTCCACTTGGTAAGTGTCCTGCGCCTGGGCGATGTAGGCATCGTCTGCCGCGTGTTCAATAGCCTGGAAGTGCATTGTGCGTGAGCTAAGGTGTCAAATGTCCTGTTTAGTCGATTTTCCTTGATGGACCGATGGCGATGCTCTGCTTGCTTTTGTGCGAAAGAGAACTTTCAACTGCTTACCAATGGTGTTCGCCGGGTTTTGCCACTGTGCTCTAGGCTGGCGTCTAGAGCTAAACATGACTGAGTATTACAGTTTGGGTACAGTGTGCACACTGTCCCACAATCCAGTACCCTACACATGACATTAATGATGCGAGTTTCGAATCTTGCACTATTGAAAACACTCGAATGGTAATTACTATGATAGACTTTCTGCCTAAATGGACTGAGTTTGGTAAAATGTTTTGGATTTCCATGCGTAATAAAGTGGTCAGTCATGAATCAATCGTTACCATTTCTGCATGGGCTGCCTTGTCTAAGTTCTCCAAGGGAAAATCACAAATTTTCCCTGGCCATTGGGATAGCAAGCACCAGGAATGGAATGAAAGGCCCTGCGCTGAGACATGGAACATCCTTGTCGCACAGTCAATCTATCTCTATTTTAGGGTCGACCACATGGGAACTAAGTTGAAGTTCGCCTTGTTTACTCCGTTATATTTGCAGCATTCAGCCACAAAGTACCCACACAACTCAACTGCATACCCGAAGAGGCGTCTGTTGCGACGGTGGCGTTAGGTCATGCATGGATTATAGACTGCATTTTTGTCTGTGTTTATTATGTACACCATCATTGGCCGGAATTGATATCAATCATTGGTGCAAGAAACGACTACTGAAGCGGTCTGGTCCGGCAGAAAGAGCTCCTTGTTGTGAAGGCTCGAGAGCACTGTCCCTAGTAGATTGGTTGTATCAATTTAACAGTAAGGCTGACATGGCAATCTCAATACTGCAGTTACAGAGTGAGTGGCATGTGATAGACTCTTCATGGCCAAGACCTATCAGTATGCTGGAGCGTACAGAACCTCCCTCCCAGGTCTCACAGTCAAGCGTGAGAGTTGTTTAACGAGCTTGATCTCAGGAACCCGACACTACGGCGATAATGGCCAGAGGAGAACATGCCGTCCGTTCTAGATTGGCTTCCTCTCTTGACTCAGGACTTACAAGCAATGCCAATCATTGCCTCGCCCCCTTCCGCGGATACTGTTTTCTATGGAACAATCTTATCACGACGCCGCTACGGGCTGGCACGGGCTGGCATGGACATGGCCACCAGCCCCGGCTCCCCGGCGGCGGCTCCTCTGCTAGGCCCGTCCCATCCCCGCCACTGGTCTCGGCACCGGAGCCACGGTTCTGTTTCCGCCCCACCGGCACCCGGGGAACCAGGCCCCTGCGTCCGAGGAATTGAGGTGGGAGACGACAAGCCGGAGTGGTCTCTGCGTCAGGGCACATGACACGGAGCACACTCACGCTCGTCCCACAAGTGCCCAACGCGAAACCGAGTACATGGTAATTATGGGATACTCTGTAGTATTCGTATGGCGTCCGGCACTTGTGCGGCTGGTACGTCTTGTCAGCTGCCGCTCCTCACACCCCGGAAAAGCGGGAAAGGCCAACGTGGTGGTGGTGTTGTTGAGAGACCCGGATCCTAGGCCCATCCACATGAGTTTCTCATGCAGACAGGGGTTTGGTAGACGGAAGATGCGCTCGTAGTCGTACTTTGTACCGTTGTTGGACATGCTTGGGAGATCATTTGACATTTCGGTTGACTGGCCAAGCAAGGGGTCTTCCCTCAGGGCTCAGTCGGATCAAGGACCGCCCTCATGGAACTGGCTCCGATTGGCCTTGCGGCTTGTGACAGGACTTCTTCAAACCCCCCTGACAACTTTCAAACAAGCCCACCCTGAGAAGAAGGACGCTCGTATCGTGCTAGGCCCCTGTCCATGTGGCTGTCAAGCTGCATTTGCTGTCGCTGTCGGCCGGCGCGTGTGGCTGATAGTGGATGAAAATTCTCCTTTTGGGGCCCTCAACAGCCTGCATCCGCCCTGCAGCAAAAGGCTACGGCCCGTGGACGCCCTCCCCCCTTGTCATCTGTCATCTGTACCAGGTACACTCCCTTCCTCACCGGTTCCATATACCTCCGACATGGCGGTGTCACAAGAGGTCACTGCATGCAACGGCGGGAAGAAGCCCAGATTTGATTTCCGATTAGATACATGGCTTGGGTAGTATTCGCAGATGCAGCTTTTCTTTTCCTTTCGGTCGCCTGCCCAACCAGGCGCCATCCCTGGGGGCTCGGGCGTCTCCACTCCGCTCATATCAATCGTCGTCCGGACGCTGGCGCAGTGGACTGCAACCGGCATCCGCCAGATCGGCGGAGAGCACGGGGCCACGGCCCAGGCAAAAAAAGAAGAAGAAGCAAGCTTAGCGGCGAGTGGTGGGAAGGCGGAACAATGGAAGCGGACGACGTCGTTCCCACCAGTGGGCTCTTACAGGGGACCCGAGGACTGGGGACTGGAAGCTGGGAACTGGGAACTGGGGATGGGTGATGATGAATCCCAGGGGTGGGAATTTGGAAAGGCCCGGAAGCCTGGAGGGCTGAGATTGAGAACAACGTGGTCCGGGAAATGAGACGGCCGTGGGAGCTAGGGGCGGAAAGCGAACCCTTCTGAGAACAGAGAGGTTGTGGTTGTGCGCCGTTGCGGACCCGAAAAGGCGGAAAGGGAACATTGGAGAAGCCAAACTACGTACGAATACGGGGCAAGATGTGTCCTTTCAGGGCATCAGACCCTTTGTCCATCATCAATCTCCAGGGATGCGGCTCTGATGCGGCCAGTCCCAGCCGTCGCAGCCAGTCCCGAAGTGGGCAACGTCACCAACCGGGCTGGTTTGTGAGGTGTGGTGTGTGAGGTGTGTGTGAGAGAAAGAAGAGGTGTGTGTGTGTGTGTGTGTGTGCGTGCGTTTGTAGTCTACTTCGTATGTGTGTTGAGTGTGTGTGTGTGAGTGCGTGAGTGTGTGCGTGTCTGTGTGTGACAGCCCCGTGCAGCATCCGAGCAGCACCGAGCAGCGCACCGAGCGGTCGAAGAAATGTGTTGCCAGTTGTGGTATGACATGGGATGACGAGCGCTTGCGGATGTCATGTCGGTGGCTTGTTGTGCCTTTGATTTGTGACTGATTTGGCGGGATCTGTCTAAGAGAGAGAGAGAGAGGAGGAGAGAGAGTTTCTTTGTTTCGTCGGATGCTGCCATCTGCCATCTGCCATCTGCCATCTCCGCCCTTGTTAGTTAGTTGGTTAGTTAACGTGCCCTTCCCGTGGGTGTATGCTCTGTCCCGTGTCTCAATCCACCATGCAACTCTGCCCTGATTCTGACCGAGCGTCAGTGACTCGTCACAACCCATGGCTGTCATGGCACTTGAGAGTGCCAGTGAACTCTGAAGTGACCAACAAGGCCCGTGCCGGCCACTCACAGCGCACACCGAGAGAATGGACGTCACCGCCCGCCCAGTTGGGGCACACCGTCAAACCGCCCGCGGGTCCCCAACGCACGACGCCACCCCATTCTTCCTTTCTCCCCCAGCAAGGCGCGTCTGGGCGTCTCTTCTAGAATTGTGTCTGGAATAGGATCCCCTGACGACCCGGCGGAGCTGGAACGTTCAGTCCTTGTCTCCTTGTCTCCCGGGACCCCCACAACCTGGAAACCCTTGGGCCTTGGGTGCTCGCAATCCCTCCCCGGCCAACTAACACGCCCATCTCCCCTGATCATGATGCCCCCCGGCCACTCACCACCAACGCTCTAGCTGCTCCAGGCCGCTCTTCTCTCTCACCTTGGAGGGAATCACCTTGAAACCAAGCTGCTGCTTCTCCGCCAACAGGCAAACCATCCATGCCCACGGCCGCGCAAACAAAACAAAACCAGGACAGCCAAGGATGGCCGCCCGACTGGAAGCCTACGGCCGGGCCCTCAGCCCGTCCTGCGTCCGAACTCCCAAGTTCCCAGCTTCCCGCTCCCGCTTTCTCCAGCTCACCACCCCCGACAACAAAGCTAGTCAGTCTAATAGACAGAACCTCACCACCCCCCTGCCGATCCTAGCAAAAGAAAGTACAGGGGCTTGGGGCTTGGGGCTTGGGATACCGAACCTAGGAGTGTCCTCAGGGGTGTGCTGCTGACCGCCCATAGACACCGCAACATTGGTAGGTTAGGTAGGCCAAAGCCACGCGAGCATGTGTGCAAGCCTTAAAAATTTCGCCCTGGGCTTCCCAAAATTTAAGACAACGTCCCCGTCTTGATTTTTTTTTTCGTGTCCCAAAAAACCCTTTGTGCTTCAGAAAACCCTCTGTTCTTCTTTCTGACAATTCAGTCGCTCCTTTTATTTGCTGCGTCGCCCTCTTCGTCCTCGCAACCTGTCCAACATCCGCAGCCTCGCAGCCCGATCCACACGCACAACTCTCCTGCTGCCACCTCCACCTCCTTATTAGACGAAGGAGCTATCGCACCCGCCCACCACCACCACCACCACCACCTTCA
The DNA here is from genome assembly GCA_003385265.1 of Neonectria hederae. Classification (NCBI taxonomy): domain Eukaryota; kingdom Fungi; phylum Ascomycota; class Sordariomycetes; order Hypocreales; family Nectriaceae; genus Neonectria; species Neonectria hederae. The sequence continues at coordinate 58,521 of QGQB01000365.1, read as the reverse complement.
CCACTCGACATCACGAACCATGGCTCGTGGACCTTATGATACCACTGGTGTGCTAAAGCCTAACGCACCCAAACCGCCAAAGCCAGGGAAGACTGCCGGTCGCCCATGAATATTCGTCTTGCTTTTGACTATTTCCTGGATTTTGATACCATGACGAGCTGTGTTGGACAGGTGGGTACCCCCTTTGAGCTTCCCTGCAGTCGAATGAAAGGACGTGGGCTGACATATCCAAGTTTCGCGCAGCAATCACCTGGAAGGACGCACAGCACACCGACCGAGTTAATGACCTCAACCGCCGATTAGAATGAGGGGGGTTCCAAAAGGTGTTGGGGAGTTTTGCTTTTTGGCTTGGGCAGGAACGGTTAGGAAAATAGACATGGCGCCCTTTGGTTTTTTTTTTGGAGATATTCGCTGGAATAACGCAAGAGGGCAGCGCGCACACGCGCAATAGATTCCATCATACGCATGAACCCCTCCCGGGAGCTGGAGGAAAAATAATAATCACCAAAAAGATATGTTCTCTGGAATGACTTCATCAAGAATCAGGCAACGGACCTTCACGTGCCAAGATTTGGGCCGTTGCCGAGCCCGTCCCTTCGATCGTGACATTGTAGATCAATTCCCAACCCAACGGTCTGAAACGGAGCCCATCGAGAGACGAGGAGTCGTTGGGCTGGCGGATGAATAGGCGAGGTACATTGCAGACGGCCGTACATTAGCGGTTTGCACATTGAACCAGTCTTCCGGGTTGGTGGAGACAAGCCGTGGGATTGTGTGGGACCAGTTGATGCCGGGATAAAGACGAGGTCTAGCGACGCGGGACGTCGTACTGCACTCCCGAGCTTCCTACTCTAGACCATGCTTCGCGATCGAAGGGTGAAGTTGTGGGACCCCGCCGAGTCCGGAACTTAGATCCGGGGCACCCTTCATCAAGAGGCTAATTGCATCATTGTTGAGGGGGAGGAATTCCAACGAGATAACTGTCCCGGGGTGCACAAGCCAAGCGAAGGGCTAGTGGAACGATAATGACGATGATGACGATGATCGGCGAAAAGAAGATGAGGAAAAAGGAAAACAAAGTCAAAGGTGAGAGATTAACAGAAGGGAGCCTTGGAGTAGAGGAGATTGCTACTGTAGCATTGTGTGCTCAGGATGATGTCGAGAGGTCGCAAACTTTTACGATCGTTTCTCAGTGACTGATGCCAGCAGCACGAAGCACGACGAAACGCATCACTCCTGTTATAGTAACGATAAATCCGGAATAGCCTTGCCAGATCCCGAAAATTGGATGCAATGCACAATGAGAATCGGCAACATCATCAGCCTGCCTGCACCGTTCGTTGCATGCCAGCCGGAACCTTGGCTGGCGGGGTCGAGTGGCGTCCGATCCGAGATCATCCATCGACGTGATCAAACACGAAAGGTGTCGCTTGGAATTGAGGGATCGAAGCAGCCGAGATAGTGGAGAAGGGACCGAAGGCGTCCAAAGAAGGGCTGAGGATGGCAGATCTTCAGTTTCCGGAAGAGATGGTGGGTGGGAGGGTAAATGGACGAGCTCTGGACCGCGAGAAGCTTTATATTTACGGGACCTACCCCGGATTCTGCGGGTGGGGGCGGGGAACACTGCGCTGCTGCATCGCGGGCAGACCCGTCGTCCGTCGGCCCAGTTGGGAAATTCGGGACCCTCTTCCAGCCTTGCGCCATCTTTTGGGGGTGGATAAGGGGAAGAAGAAAATGGCTCACGATGGCCGATGGACAGATTCGGGGATCTTGTTATCGAAGCGACATCTGTCGTCTGCGGCTCGAACGAAGCACGTCCCACGTCTCGGTCGGGGTTGTCGACATGCCAGGACTGGAGGCGTCGGTTATCTGCCGCGCTATTCGCGGTTCATCGATGAGCAAGATTCCGTCGGAATAAGGTGACGACGATAGACATACTGCCATCGTCTTGTGACAAATTCTAAGCTTTACGCCTCATTAAACATTACTACGAATACGCGTGACTGTAATTTTGGAAGTTATTCTCCCCAAGACCCGAACTCTCTCGCCTCGCGCCGTGAGGTGGCGTGGTGACAGGTCCAGACTGATGGGAAGATCACCACCCCTCGCACGACGACACCTCACCGACTGATACACATCGTCCACGGACGAGAAGCAACAGCGCGATTGCACCAGGCGGAAACGGACCCTTTGGCGAAATACCGTGGTTGGGAGACTGGGCATCTCTGGTTTCTACATAGTATGGCAGCGAATGCCTCGTGTACTGTGCGTGCCCCCCCAGCGGATGGCCTGATGCGCTTGGGTAAGTCGTATCACTACGGTTCGCATCCAATCCGTCGGCACGCTCCCACGCGGTGCTAAAACAGGCAGGGAGCGACAGGGAGGTGTTTGTGGGCAGGTTGCAGGACGCACGTCTTTTTTATTATTATTATCAATGGCTGCACTGACAGGCAGAGAGACTATTCTGGGATGTGTGTCTGTACGAATACTCGCGCGCGTCGGTGGTATTGGCGGCCTTGATGCTGGCTCGTGACGACACCGCAGGGCTGGTGGGTGGATGGGGCCTGGTGTGTTTGAGATGTCATAGGCCATTAGGGCTGAGGGCGATAATGGACAAGATATATTGGTCCAGTTTGTTTCAGACAGCGAAGAATGGGCACATGTCCAGACCACGAAGTCCGGAGGAATTGCTCATGCTCTCGCCGACTCTCAAAGTCTTGCCCAAGGTTGAAAGTGTAAGTGATCCTTAGGCTGCGAGGAGCATCACCGCCTCTCGGCTAGCTCGAATACAAGACTCCGGGCGTGGTTTGCCACGGGTTTCGAGGTCCCTAAAAATACTCTAGCCTTCTCCTGAACAAGCTCCTCACTAGGAATCAAAGCATAGCGCCCGGTGCAACTTAGCTCCACCTCTGGGTGTCGAGGATGGCTGGCTGGGATATCCAGAGCTGTCACCGCCGCATCGCGCTCGCTGAGCTGGCAAACTTATTGGCCCATCCGCGAAACGAGGGAAATAACGGAATGGCGGGACATCTCTGCTCTGTTGACCGCATTTCCTCTTTGGGGGATCTTGGTCAATGTCGGTGATTGAGTCCCCTCTCCCCTGCTTCTGGTTCCTGGCTCGGCAGCAACCGATCAACCCGACAATTCTACGAATAAACCCGACAACACCATGGCCGCCCGGGCCACGATTACAGCCACCGCTATCACCCGCCTTCACGAACCGCCAACCTCTCCACCAACCCCCCGACTTCATCCTATTCCCCAACCCGCAACGCGAACCACGTCGACAAATGCGGCCCCCTGACCATCGCAAAGCAAAAAACTCTGTCCCTGAAGTCTGCGCGAAGCTGCGTTTGCTCGCTAGCGACCCAATGGTCTCGCCCACTGTGCGCAAGCGTGCACAAGCCTCGCCAGCGTCCCCCGGCGTCCGGATGCCATACCCATTGGCTCGACCACACCTCCACGATGTCCGCGACCAGGCCGAGACTCCGCTCGATGCGGCGCGGAGCCATCCTTCACCCAACGAACAGCGCAGCACTTGCGGTGACAACTGGCCGTCCGATGATCCCCCCTTGTCCGCAAACGAGTCCAGACGGCAAAACCATCGTTCACCGCCAGAGCACGTCTCCACGCGGCCCGCACCCCGCCGCACCCGCCGTCGGCGTCTAGCCCATCAGCGACTCGGGCTCCTGGTCTTGCGATGTCGAATGCGTGGCCGGGACGCACTACAAAACCCGCCCGACCTGCGCTCCATCCAGCTCACGATGCCTGCCCTCTGTTTGGTGCTGTCCCCGACTAACACAAAGGCCTGCTGCAGCCAGGGCGAGCTCTCCACCTCCTTTCAATGACAACGTCCGTCTGCAAGGGCGAGTCGCTCATGATCGGCTATTAAGAGACCAACCGTCCAAGAGACCAACCGTCCAAGAGACCACCAGTCCGGGAGACTCAGAGACCATCGCCATGGCGCTCCTGGAATCCATCCCTGCCCTCACCTGGCAGCAGTCCACATGTCTGCTTGCAGCCACCTGGCTCATCTACGTCGTCCAGCTGGTCATCCAGCGGCTATGGCTCAGTCCGCTGGCCCATATCCCTGGTCCCAGGCTGGCGGCTCTGACTCAATACTATGAGTTCTACTACGACATCATCTTGGGGGGCCAATACACCTTCAAGATCATCGACATGCACGAACAATACGGCCCCATTGTTCGTATCAACCCTTGGGAGGTCCATGTGGCTGACCCCGAGTTCTTCTCGGAACTCTACACTGGACCCGGCCGTCGCCGAGACAAGTGGAATTTCTACACTCAGCAGGTAAGGATAGACCCCAGACCCCAAAACCCAAACACTTATTCCGACGAAAGCGTGTTGGCTAACCTACAAACAGTTCGGTGCTCCTCGTAAGCAACTCTCTTCTGCGGATACCATGTCGGGTAGGACTGACAGTGTGACAGAGAGCGCTCTTGCGACCATCGACCACAACCTCCATAGGTTGCGGCGAAGCGCGCTGAACCCTTTCTTCTCAACTCAAAGCGTGCGCGACTTGCAGCCGGTGATTGAGGAGCGAGTGGATGCTCTGCTGGACTCCTTTCGGAACTACGCCTACGTCTCCAACGGCCAGCCCCTGGATGTCATGTATCCTTTCTCGGCCTTTACTCATGGTACATAATCTTCCTTCCCTTGGTTCATTCTCGAAGACTAACACGAATTGACAGATGTGATCAACGAGTATGCTTTTGCTCGAAGCGATCACTTAGTCGAGAAGTCGGATTTCGGTGCTGAAATCACAAATGACTTGCTTGTAGGCACACACATGGGCCCACTCATTAAACACCTAAACTGGGTGCTTACGCTTGTTAATGCTCTGCCCGAGTCCATTTCGAGTCGATGCATCCCTGGTAAGATAGCCACGGAGAGAGAAACTGGGCGAGCCGTGCTAACCGATTTTGAAGGATGGGGAGGATTCATAAAGATGAAGAACGATATCCTCGAACAGATCAACAGCATAGAGGCTCAGCAAAACACGGAGAAGTGGGCATTCGACGGGAGCCACCCTACCATCTTCCATGAGTTGCTCTCATCGAAGACGCTCCCCGCCCGAGAGAAGTTGCCGTCACGGCTCGCACAGGATGGTCAGATTCTTGTTCAAGCAGGGACTCTGACCACGTCCTGGGCTATGTCACTGGCAACGTTCCACCTCCTGAATCGCCCATCTACCCTGAGAAAGCTGCGCGATGAGCTCTTCGAGGCCATCTCTGACCCGAACGAGGTCGTGCCCTTGGTGAAGCTGGAAAATCTCCCGTACCTTCGTGGGGTTGTCAAGGAGGCCATGCGTCTCAGCATCGGCACCAGCAGCCGGCTCGCGCGTGTCGCACCGGACGAAACTCTCGTATACTACGACCGAGAGAACGACAAGGAGTGGCATCTTCCTCCCGGCTCTGTCGTGGGCATGAGCCCATACCAGACCGTCATGGACGAGTCCATCTTCTATGACGCCAAGGGCTTCCACCCTGAGCGCTGGGTTGAGAACGGAGAGCACCTGGAGAAGTATCTTACTGTCTTCTGTGCGGGCACACGCGTCTGTCTGGGTATGGCCCTCGCGCACGCGGAGCTTTACCTGATGCTGGCCAAGCTTTTCCGACAATGGGGAAGCGGCGGCGTTGTATTCGGAAGCGACGAGGGCGATGTGAGGGACGGAGATGTGGGATACCTGAGCATTTACGAAACACGCGTTCGGGATTGCGAGATGGCGGCGGACTACTTCATCCCGATCCCATATAAGGTTGGTCTCTCTGGTAGTGTCTGCATCACACGCGCGCGTTCGTTACTAACAGTCTTCAGGGATCCGAGGGCCTCCGCTTCGTTTTCGAGGCTTACTAAACTGTCATAATTACTTAATGACTGGGTGGCCTTGCTTTGATTTATTTATGCCAGCGAAGGAACGAGTGTACGACATGGACGGATTTCAAGCGAATATGACGAACGAGGACTTTTGATGAGTTGACGTTGCATACCTTGGGCGGGACACAATACGTCCTCGGTCTACTTTACCATTTACTTTGTCAGGGTCTCTTCTGTCGAGGGGGCCTCTTTTGCTTTCTTGGGTTTTGTTTTCATCTTGAGGAGTTTTGTTTTGCTGGGCGTCTCTACATGAGGCGTCGTGTTCAGGGAGAGGAGGTTTATCCTGGATCGAGGACAAGGCTCGAGGGAAGCCGCACCGAATCTCCCACTGCCGACGATGGCGCACGGACAGCTATTTCCCTTTGTCGTTGGATGGAGGTGGAACATGTTCTTTTTACGAAATACCCGTCTGATCCAAGTGCGATCATGACATATTCCACATGTACGTGGGTCTCTGGATCCATTCGCCAGCTGAAATGGCACGAAAACAAACGTCTCACGGACAAGACGACATTTCTTTACCACACGCAAAACAGAAGAAAACCAACGCTTAGTTAGTATCAGAAAAAAAGGAAATTATCACACACTCTTCTCACTCTTGGTGCCACTATGTAGTCTAGTTCAGGGCGAAGTCTGGCATCTACGTGTATCTATGACGCGCGAACGAAGATCCAATTCGGGTCCGGATCTTCGGTGTAATTGATGGCCCAGTCCACGCGCGATGCTAGCGGCCGCGCCAGGCCGTCAGCGCGAGCTCAGCGCAAAACCCCAGAGCCTAAAGTCCCTGAAAGGCTCTAGGGTCAGGGGCGCTGCCGGAACGCACAGGAGCCGGGCGGGGCCACGTCCAGTGGAGGGGCACGAACCGACCCGCCAGGCTGGAGCGGAAGTGCAAGCGGCACAGCGGGCGGCCCCATCTCTTGCGGGCTTCGTCCAACCAACGTCACCTCCACTCAAATACGACTGGATGACCATCTGTCGATCGCGTTGCACTGACGCTTGCGACGCATCGTGTCTTCTTCGTCCTCTCTTCTGTGCACTCACGGTCTCTTCCCTTAATCCCGTTGCTTAAGCAGTCAAGCAAGCAATCAATCTTTCTTCCTTTCTTTGACGTTGCGTTGGCTCGTCTGTACTTGTCTGTCCTCCCTCTTTCTCCTCGGCGCATCATCCACCATGGCGTCAGTCGATCCAGCTGCGAGGAAAAGGGTCCTCCGGGTCATCACCATCTCCCTCCTTCTCGACCTGGTACGTAACACTCGATCGCCAATTCACCAGCATGACCGACTTCTAACCGAATTCCAATCCAGATTTCCTTCACCTTCATCCTGCCGCTGTTCCCCAAACTCCTCGAGTTCTACCGCGATCACGAAGGCCCGGAGCTCGATCCCGATGGTCCCGCGACGCTCCTCCAGTCCGTCCTCGGCGGCCTCCACCGATACAAGACTGCCTTCTCCCGTCCGATCGAATCTCGATATGACATTGTGCTGCTAGGCGGCGCTCTCGGCTCCTTGTTCTCGTAGGTTGCTCTCTTGTCCACGTTGCTTTATGCGGCGGTTTGCTGATGGCACGCCCTGCGTCCAGACTCCTCCAGGCCGTTGCCTCTCCCCTTATTGGCGCATTATCCGATCGCTACGGCCGACGTAAGGCTCTCCTGGCCTCCATGTGCGGAAACGTGCTCTCCGTGCTGCTCTGGGTTGCCGCTGTCGACTTCCGAACCTTCATTGCCAGCCGTGTTGTCGGCGGCCTGTCGGAGGGCAACGTCCAGCTCGCTACCGCCATGGCGAGTGACATATCGGATGAGTCCAACCGCGGTTCAACCATGGCCATGATCGGAGCCTGCTTCTCGATTGCGTTCACCTTCGGGCCCGGTCTCGGCGCCTGGCTCAGCACCATCGAGACTGTGGCTGCCAATCCATTTGCGACGGCGGCTGGATTCAGCCTGGCGTTGATCGTCATCGAGACGGTCTACTTGTACTTTTGTCTCCCCGAGACGCTCCCTTCTATGACGGGCAAGCAGAACAAGCAGAATGGTGGTAAGAAGGCGACACCGAAGAAGGTCGAGCGGACCAATTCTCATTTCCTTCTGAATGCGGTCCACTTCGTCTTTCTGCTCTTCTTCTCTGGCATGGAGAGCTCGCTGTCGTTCATGACGTACGAACTCTTTTCCTTCACCTCGGCGGACAACGGCAAACTGCTCGGCTACGTCGGTCTGGTCGCATCCATCCTGCAGGGTGGTGTTACGCGCCGTCTCCCGCCGCTGCTGTCTGTTCGCGTTGGTGTCCTCGCTTGTCTTGCCTCCTTTATCCTCCTCGGTCAGGTTTCAAGCGTCGGCGGCCTGTACCTGGCGGCGACCTGCCTCGCCATGACTTCGGCCACCGTCGTCACCGGGCTCAACGCGCTGAGCAGTTTCGAGGCCCACGAGGACGAGCGCGGAAACAAGCTGGGCATGCTGCGTAGCATGGGCCAGCTGGGCCGCGGGCTGGGACCGATCTTGTTCACCAGCGTCTACTGGTGGGCTGGTCGTGAGGTCGCATACGGGATGGGCGCGACAGGTATCGCTGTTGTCGCTGCGACTGTTTTTGCAGGCCTGAAGACGCCTAAGTCGATGCAGGGCGCCAAGGGGAAGAAGGTAGTTGAGAAGGGGCAATGATGTGTGGATAGACAATTTGGGATAGCATTTACGGGTGTAGGATCATGGGAAGGGCTGTATATTACGTGTTTGATTGCAATTTCGGCGGCGAGTCTATTGTTTATAAGTGCTGCTCCGGGAAACTAAGTGCTCCTGGTTTGTAGGTAGGTAAGGTAGGTGGGTAGGTAGGGATAATGGACCTGAGGTGGAGGAACAACGAAAGTAATGGTATCATAGGGTAGATCAACAAGAAATGAAGAAATAGTCATGCAAAACAATTCGTGCAAATTAATACGAGGGGTTCTGATTTCCGCAAACCTAATTAGAAGGTTGTGGCTGAGGATTGGCCCATTCGCATCATTTTAAGATACTGCTTGCTACCCACCAAAAAACACCAGGGAGAAGCGTCTGGAGATGGATCGCAACTCATTGCGATTACGAAGAAGGGAAAAAGAAAGGCAGCACAACCAAGCTGCCTTAGAACCGGGTCTTTCAACGCAGCAAAAATAAAAAATCAATGTCAAAAATACCAAAAAAAGGAATTACCCGCACCCGGATTTGCACCGAGATCCTTGGCTTGTTCTATAATGATATAGGAATCCAACGAGTTACTATTACTCTATACGGGTTTCGTATACCGTTCGACCAGATCGCAGAATCTGCTCGGGCTGTTGAAGACGGTGTCGTTTGTTGTGTTCTTTAAGCCAAAGGCGGTTGGCGGTTGGCGGTTGGCGGTTGGCGGTTGGCGGTTGGCGAGCAGTTGTCTGCCAGCTGGCCGGTGGGTGGTTGCAGGTGGTTGACAGGATGCGGACCGGATAGCGAGGATTTGGGCCTATCGGAGGTTGGATACGAGGAACGGAGTCTGCGGGGAGCCGGTGAGTGTCTATGGTTGTCGTAGGCGTCCGGAGCTGTTTCTGATCTCATCGTTTGTTGTCGGCTCGGTCTGTTAGGTTACACGAGAGGATGTATCGTGCTGGATCGTGCAGCTCTTGTGACACCACAACTTAGAAGCCTGTTCATCGTCTCAATTTGATCAAGGTGATAATTCATCCACAAGAAAGGGCTTTGAATTGGTCTAGAGCAGACTTGAACATTGAAAGAGGAGCAGTAGGGGGGACCCTTGGCTTTATATGGCCTGGGCTGGTTGGATATGGGTGATGGGGGACTCCGTGGAGCTAAGGACATGGGGCAGACCCAATTGACATGCGTCGAATAGCAGAGAGCCGGACTACGAAAGTACATATGCTCCCAGATGCATATTACAATTACAATATTCTAGGACCTCGGGTAGGTTTTGTACAACTCAAGGTAGCAGTAATAGTCGCGTAATCTACCCTAGGCAGATGTAATGGAATGACTCGGACTTGCTCAGGTAGAACTCAAAGTCGTGTCAATGGCAATAATGACGATGAAGTCAGGTCACTTCTGCGATTGCAAAACGACATGCCCAGACGATGATGTGGAACATCACAGTGCAGTAGTCTTGTACGAGTGGATGCCTCTGGAGTTGTGCTCACGAGATGGGGGCCACGGGGACGGATGGAGGCGGTAAGGGACTCATGTGGCAACGAGGCAGAAAAGAAGAAGTGAAAAAAGCGACAAAAAGCACATCCACTTGTGGTACCACAGTGGACAAACGTCTGTCTAAACGTCTGTCTAAACGTCTGTCCATTCCCACCTCGGCGAGAATAGCCGCCCACAACTGCGGTCCTTTGTCTGATAGCGGAGGCCCAGGTTCGGGGTGAGCAGCCCGATCACAGCCCGGGAGCCGCGTTTGGGCTTGGGGGCGGTGGACACAAACCAAGCAATGTAATTCGGATTGGGCAGGCCGTCAGCGGTTCGGCGGAGCAGAAGCCTGCAACGAGTAGAAAAACGACCAGTGGTTTTGCAGGCCAAGACGGATGCTGAAGCAGCCAACGGCCATGACGGGATGTGCATGGGTCTTCCAACTGCAGGGGGGCAGTGGTGAGGTGCATGAGAAAGCCCCGCCGCGGGCTAGGAATTCTCTTCTCGTTGCCCCTCCTCCTCGCAGCTTTGCAGCTTTGGGGGCTTGTTTCGCCCATTCGCTTTGTGGTTGTCCGGGGGGTGTTCTAGCTTGCTCGGTGGAGCGGCGACTACAAGGAGGGGGAGGGGCAGGAATGGAATTTTTTTTCTGGTCCATGACGAAAAGGATCCGGACGCGAGACAAAGACGGACGACGAAGGACACGCGCGTATTAGTTGACGGGATTCTCTTTGCCTTGCCTTACTATTCTCCCTTTTGTTTAAAAAAATATCTAGAACGAAAATTCCTGATGGCGTCTGTCCGTTGTCTGTCGAAGTCTGGATAAACAACCCCCTCCGATAAGGCGTGGTGGGGATTGGTTTTTTTTCCCTTTCTGCTTGGCCAGACCTTACGGCGTGCGTGCGGCGGTGGCAACCCGCTACAGCTTAGTGGCGGGGCATGACGCAGAGATGCGTGCAAGGAGGGGGAGGATGGAGGGGCAGTTGGCGCCCACGCCGAGAAGAGCTCTCCTCCCCCTCCGACGCGAACAACAACAAACAGGTGGGATGGAAAAATGAATGCTGTGTGCAAAAAGGCTGATGGTCAGTCATCTCGGCCAGCTTCCTTTTGAGTTTGCTACAGTATTCGTATGTACTAGGGATTCAGCGATTCATACAGTAATTAAAACTGTATACACCAGAAATCCCATTTCAAGCTCTGATTTCTGTCAAACTGCCTGATCCCTTTGACACACGCCGAGTAGACCACAATCTAATAAGTGACTCACGCCGTTCGCATCGTTGCGTTGGGCTGACGAGACGTGAGGGGCGAAGCAGGTTGGGCGAAGCAGGTTGGGCAGAAGGGGTTCCACGGGGGAGAAGGAAGAGCAAGCATCCCAGAATCCACTCCTGGCATGGACCAGAAGCAACCCGCCGCCACCAAAGCACCACACCACCAGCGACCCAGCTTTGTTTGAATTTTACGCCGCGGTGAAATTTTTTCTCTTTGGGCGTCTGTCGTGGGCGTGCAAAGTCCCCCGCAGGTATCTGCTAGCAGATGCCATGTACCTCGCCTGTCCCTCCACTGGTTTGGAGGGTGGGATATGCTGGGTTTTTATTTTTCTTGGTGGTGGGAGGATGGGATGGGCGCGGGCGAGGGAGGCAGACGGTTTCAGCGCCGTCAGCGATTCATTGCTCTGCTTGAACTGATCGCGCTCTACGCTGAGTAGTGATTCACTCGTAGAATACAGTAGTAGTCCATCGCTGGCTCCCACCGGTGTCCGTGAAGCGCGCTCCAAGCTGTGGTCCGCTGGTTGCTGTGGTAAAGCGTGGCCGCGAGACATCAATCTCGTCTTTGGCCTGGGAGACACCGCGGAGACACCGGCCATCAACCATCGACGACGACCAGTTCGCAAGACTCGAGACAGCTCGAGCTTCATAGACAGCGGCGTGATAGTAAGTTGCCATCTAGCTAGAACCTCCATCCCTTCCAGTTCCCCTCGTAGACTTGCGTCCGATATCCCGAAAGATGCCCTCCATCGCCCGCGTCCAAAGTCCCACGGGCTCTCTCGTACTATCTCTCACAGGCTGATGCTGCCCGCCCTCAGCCAGCTTGATGGACTGGACCCCTCTGGTACCGCCAGGCAAGCGCCCGAGACCCCGCGCTGATTGGGCACAGCCCGTCGAAAACTGCCAGTGCGAGGGCCGAAAAAAACCTCAGTCCTGTTAGGGCTTGCCGCTTGCTGCCAGCTGGTTGCCCCGCGCGCGCAGCTGCCTCTTCTCTCCACCCCTCCCCCTCCACCCACCCGCCGGCCGCCTTTTAAATCTCCTCTTCCCACCGCTGGGTTTGAATTTTTTCTCCCTTCTGCTCTTCGTCTCGCATACCCGGTTCAAGCATCCGATCTGCGATTTTGTATGTGCCCTCTCCCAACCTCAGAGTGCCTCTCCTCTCGGCCTCTCTCATACTTGCTCAAGCCATCGGCCTGCTAACATCCGCCGCTGCAGAACGAACCAAAACACATTCCGATTCACATCACTCAACCGCCAAAATGGGGTACGTCGCCGTCTGAGGCATCGCAGCCTCGCCTGCATCCACGATGCGGATCATCATCAAGAGCACCCAGACTGACAGCCTCACAGTAAGGAGGAGAAGACTCACCTTAACGTCGTCGTCATCGGCCACGTCGACTCTGGCAAGTCGACCACTGTGAGTTTCTTCCACTACCACAACCGGCTTATCTTGGTCGTGTCACCCCGCCATCTCCGGCGGGGTATTTTGCAACTCACGCTGACAACCATCAACAGACCGGTCACTTGATCTACCAGTGTGGTGGTATCGACAAGCGAACCATCGAGAAGTTCGAGAAGGTTGGTTCTATTTTCCCGATTTTGCCCTCCACGATCGTCGATTCCTACGAGTCCGCGTTTGCACCCGACACACGCCTCTCACCCCGCGATCAAAAATTTTCACACCTCCCAATTCTTTTTTTGGTGGGGCGGGCTTTTTACCCCGCCGCACACCTGTCGTTGGAATTTGCCCTGCCCCACCAACTCCAAGTCACCGTCTCGTCTTCGTCAAATACTTCGCACACAGTACTGACAGCGCTGTCTAATAGGAAGCTGCCGAGCTCGGCAAGGGTTCCTTCAAGTATGCCTGGGTTCTTGACAAGCTCAAGGCCGAGCGCGAGCGTGGTATCACCATCGACATTGCTCTGTGGAAGTTCGAGACTCCCCGCTACTTTGTCACCGTCATTGGTAAGTCGCAAACACAACTCAACGGCTTGAGATGAGGCGTATCCTAACATCCACTCACAGATGCCCCCGGTCACCGTGACTTCATCAAGAACATGATTACTGGTACTTCCCAGGCCGATTGCGCTATTCTCATCATTGCCGCCGGTACTGGTGAGTTCGAGGCTGGTATCTCCAAGGATGGCCAGACTCGTGAGCACGCTCTTCTCGCCTACACCCTGGGTGTCAAGAACCTCATCGTCGCCATCAACAAGATGGACACCACCAAGTGGTCTGAGTCCCGATACCAGGAGATCATCAAGGAGACCTCCAACTTCATCAAGAAGGTCGGCTACAACCCCAAGGCTGTCGCTTTCGTCCCCATCTCCGGCTTCAACGGCGACAACATGCTTACCCAGTCCACCAACTGCCCCTGGTACAAGGGATGGGAGCGTGAGATCAAGTCCGGCAAGCTCTCTGGCAAGACCCTCCTCGAGGCCATTGACTCCATTGAGCCCCCCAAGCGCCCTCTTGACAAGCCCCTCCGTCTCCCCCTCCAGGATGTCTACAAGATCGGTGGTATTGGAACGGTGCCCGTCGGCCGTATCGAGACTGGTGTTATCAAGCCCGGCATGGTCGTCACCTTCGCTCCCTCCGGTGTCACCACTGAAGTCAAGTCCGTCGAGATGCACCACGAGCAGCTCACCCAGGGTCTTCCCGGTGACAACGTCGGCTTCAACGTGAAGAACGTCTCCGTCAAGGAGATCCGACGTGGCAACGTCGCTGGTGACTCCAAGAACGACCCCCCTCTGGGTGCCGCTTCCTTCACCGCCCAGGTCATTGTCCTCAACCACCCTGGCCAGGTCGGTGCTGGTTACGCTCCCGTTCTGGACTGCCACACTGCCCACATTGCCTGCAAGTTCGCCGAGCTCCTCGAGAAGATCGACCGCCGTACCGGAAAGTCCACTGAGGCTGCCCCCAAGTTCATCAAGTCTGGTGACTCTGCCATCGTCAAGATGGTTCCCTCCAAGCCCATGTGTGTCGAGGCTTTCACCGACTACCCCCCTCTGGGCCGATTCGCTGTCCGTGACATGCGTCAGACCGTCGCTGTCGGTGTCATCAAGGCCGTCGAGAAGGCTGCTGCCGGCGCTGGCAAGGTCACCAAGTCCGCTGCCAAGGCTGCTAAGAAGTAAACAGCTTACATCTTATGCCCCCTCGACATGGATCTCAGCACTACGATCTCTTACCCACGAACTGATGTTCTCACTTCTACGACGATATGATCTTCCTTGCTTTGCATGAGCACTCGGCTTTTGTCTTGGGGCACATATTGAGAGGCTGGGATCAGGAACGACTGGGTCGGAACTTCTCATGTTGTGCTAAACAAACAAAAATAAAATAGAGTCTTTGAAGTGATTCCTGCAATAATTACCTTGTGTCTTGTGAACCGTGATGTGACCTGGTTGTGAGGCTTTTATCGTGTTCTCTTACGGATTTGTAGATGCTCTGCTTCACATGATGCGGTCGTTTGACAGTTTGACAGGCGGTTCTGCCCCGCTTGCTCCTTAAGTCCTTGTAGATGGACTGGTCGATGTTAGTTACATCACATGTGCCGTTCGTCTCGTCAATGACGTCATCAATGCATCTAGAGATTCGTATCTTACATCCAACTATAACTACAATACCAGTATACATAATTATTTCATGTATGTTTACTGCTATCTATATTCCGTACACTCATTGTCTATTTGTCGTTGTCATCACCCGTTTTGCTCACACGCTTTCTCGTGCGCTTTTTTGCTTGCGAGGCGCTGGTGGTTTGCTGCTCCGTGGACGAATCTTGAGCGACCATTTTAGGCGAGGCCGTTGTGCTAGGCGTTTCGGTGTTGGGTAGTGCGAGGTCTTCGGTTGTTGAGGGGAGTTGTGAGTCTTCTCTGGACAGGGTATCCTGGATGGGGTGGTCTTCCGCAGGTGAAGAAACCTCGGAAGCTGGGGTCTTCTTCGAGGACTCGATCGCTTCTGTGTCGGCTGGTTCTGTTTTGTGTCTTGACTCTTCAAGAACACCCACCGTTGGCTTCTTTCTCGTAGAACGGGTTTCCGATGCGAATAGCTTGCTCAGCTCGGCCTCGATCTGCTCGGTCGATAGTTCGTTGTCCTCGATCTCGTCGTCGTTGAAGTCCTCGTCGTCCCACTCATCCATGATGAAGGACTCGCCATCCGTGCTGTTGGAACCCTCCTGGAAGAGGTTTGCCTCGCTAGTTGCGTTGCTGGCGAGAGTGCTGCTTGTTGCTGTTCCTGACGAGGGCTTAGCGGCCGCTGACCTTTTGGGCCTCGTGGTGATGTTGAATGGGTCGTCCTCGTCTAGCTCCTCGTCCTTCGCGGCGCGAGAAACCTTCTTTCCCCTTCTGCGGCTCTTTGTAGGCGTCTTGAACTGATCGAGTTGGCCTCCGGCCCTGCTGGAGAATTGCTTGAAGAATGCCTTCTCGGACATCTCGGGTGTCATGGGAACCTCGGCCTTTGGCTTCTTCTGTTCAGCAGGCTTCTTAGCAGGCTCCTCAGCGGTCTTCTGAACAGGCTTTTTGGCAGGCTTTCTAGTAGGTTTCTCAGCTGGCCTTTCGGCAGTCTTCTCCGCAGGTTCTTCGTCAAGCTTCTCAGCAGGCTCTTCAGCCAACTTCTCAGAAGACTCTTCAGCTAGCTGCTCAGCAGATTTTCCGCTCAGCTTCTCAATGAGCTCTTTAGTCAGCTCCTCAGCAGGCTCAACGGGCTTTTTAGCAGGTTTCTCATCATGCTTCTTCGCGGGTTTCTTAACAGGTTTAGAACCGTCAGACTTTAGTTTCTTCGTCCCAACCAGCTTCTTAACAACCAGAGGATCCTTGCCCTTCTTCTGTTTGGCTGGCTCATCCGCATCCCACTTAATCAAGGGGATCTCCTCTGCATTGGGATCAACTTCGGAGACGACGAAGTCCTCGCCGAGCTCTTCCGCGGGCAGGTCGTAGCTAAAGTCCTCAAACTGTTGTGCCTTGGCCGACTTGTGGCCCTCGTTCCATGAGAAGAATTTGCCTGTTGCTACGTCCTCTACACATCGGAGGAAGCTCTCACGCTGCTCGCCCTGGAAGGCGGCTGCAGGCGCACCTGGGCGGCCCGTCTGAAGAGTGACCTCCTGACGATTGCCACCGTGCTGGCCTGCCTCAATCAGGGAGTATCGAAGCGTGTGGCCCTGCCACGGTATCTCGATGCTTTGGTGGATCTCGATGCCGCGGAAGGCATATAGCATGTCGACGTTGGTTTCTGACGCCTTGCTGCCCCGGGACCGGGTGCTCAGCCACGTCTCGGGGATGGAGAGAGTAACCTCCTTGGGCGTTTGAAGACGACCGACACGGAGATTGAAGCGCGAAATCGCGAGGAACTCCTGAAGTCGCGGTTGATTGATGTCGAGGGGGAGATGTCGCTCGTTGACGAGACGCACATCGACGCTCTTGGCGGGAAGCATGACATCGTCGACGTGCCAGGGGACTTCACACCGAAGAACAGCATCGTCGGGAACCTCGAACCGTCCCGTGTTGGATTCAGCTGTGATTGGGATGTGCAGACGAACGGCCGGGCCTTTCTTCTCCGGGCTCGTCGAGCGGTCGACATCAGGCGCGAATTTGAGGATGATGACTGACGACTCGGTGACGGGCTCGTCGTCTTCCGGTTTGAGGGCAGAGAACGAGGCAGGGTGAGGAGTGACGGGCGCCAGGATGCGGCGTTTTCGAGAGAGCTTGGCTGTTGACAGGTTTGCATCGGAGTGAAGGAGGTGACCGAAGGTGGCAGTGGTGATATTGGTGCTGAATCTGCCCGCAGGGTACTCCGGGAGTGATACCGCGTTGACTAGATTGAGAGGAGCTTCAGGCGCATTGCTTGAGACGCTCACAGGTGCGACGAATCTCATCCACTTGCGGAGTTTATCCCTCCACGACATGCTCCTCCGTTCTCGATTGAAGCCGATGAAGAGACCACCAGTGCCACTAGCAGGTTCCAGCGGTGGAATGCATTCAACCCTTTCGACGAGGCCACGGCTTGCGGCGGTGGTCAATAGCCGGAGAACGGTGTCCGCTTTGTCTTCGTTTCGCAAACGAGCGGTGTCTGGGGCCTTTGCACCCTCAGAGAACCATGAGACTTGGAGTGTCTGAACTGTTGTTTAGTATTGGGGCATGATATCATGAGTACGGGACAACATACAACGTCCTTGCCTTGCCTGTGAAGCCGGAGGGATGTAGATGTGAGTTCGGCAAGGGTCTCCAGTTCGGCGGCAGATGGGATGTGCCTGGTAACCTCACTAATGGGTAACATGCGATGTTGGACGTTTTTCAGATGCTGGTCGAGTCGTTCTAGGATGGCGTAGGTCGAGACTTTCCGGGCTGTGATGTTGAGACGACACTCGGTGGATGTTGTCGAGATCTTTTCGTTGTTGGACTCATCGAGGAAATCGTTTCTCGCTCCCTTCAAAAAAGGCCTCTTGCCGACTTTGATAACGAGTTAGTCGAAATCCCTAGATATAGCTAATCGTACTCACGGGAAAGAAACTTGAAGTAGTGGGGGTCGACCCAGATGAAGGCTTGTCCGATGGAATCCACATGTTCTTGAACGCCAATTTTCCATTTCTGGACGATGAGCTTGTGTATATAGCTGTATTTGTAGGCGACCTTCCCGGCTGGCAAAGAGTTGAATGGCGCCCAGGGCATCTGCTTGACGATCCAGGGATAGTTCCCCAATCCTGTATCCCCAATGCCTGCCTCCATTTCGTGTTCACGGATGTACTCTCGCAATTGGTCGGTCGTGAAGCCGCTGAATAGAGCATCGGAAAGCTTTTGGAAGTCCCTCGCTCGAAGCGTCCTGGTGTCGGGTCGCAGCTCATTGATGTTGTTCCAGATTTCTTCCCTGGACTCGACTTCCACTCCGCTATTGATTGGGTTGAGTAGCTTCCAATTTACTTCCGAAGTAGGTAATAGAGGCTTCTCCTCGATTTCCCTAGCACGCCTTTTCTCCAGGCGCATCTTGTTCGGGTTCTTCAGGATGATGGCATCGGCGGGGACGCCGAGCGCTGACACGCCGAGGGGTTGATTGTGAAGGAGACGATGGCGTAGTGTGTTGTCTTGGGTGTCTATCGGATCGAAGTCTGGGAGCACTGGTATTTCGAGCGTGGCATCGGACGAGAACGTGGAGTGGTGTTTCGGCGTGCGCTCGGTGGAGGAGTAGGTAGAGGAATCGGATCGTCGTTCGTAGGACTTGGTTGGCACATCGTGCTCTCGTCTTGGCTTTGGTGTAGACCTTCCATCCCGACTGGGCTCAGTTGGAATTCCGGTAACCTCAGCAAGGAATTTGTCGATCTCGTCAGAGATGGATTGGTCGGGATCGTCAAATACTGGCGAGTCAAAGTCGGCGTTGTCCTCGTCGACAATGTCTCCGTCGAGTACGTCTTTGTCGATGTCCTCCGTCTGCTTTAGTTGATCATGCTCTTTATAAATTGCCTTCTTCACATCCAAGCCAGTCAACTGGTCGGATACTAATGCCTCAATCTTCGCCTCGTCGTGCGAATTCGAGTCCGAGGCAAAGCGCCGCAGTTGACCGAGGCCGAAGGCATCCCGCCGGGGAAGAGCGCGGAAGCCCAGCACCGCACTGCGTTGATTTAGGCTGATCCGGCAAGGCAGGCATATGCGCGACACACGCGCTGCCCTTGAAATCATGGGTAAAATAAAAACTGAAGAGACGCGGACATTAAAGAGGTCAAATGCGACGCCGTGGCGGCCTTAACTGGAAGGGTCTGAGAATGATGTAGGAAGCTAGGAAATTTTGCCGATAAGCGATAACGGATAAACGATAAGATTAATTGACAACGCGCCCGGGATCCGACCGCGTCTAAGCTCTCCGGCCCCTCCATTCATTGTTCTTTACATAACTGCAGACCGTTGTTGTTCTCTGTTTTGATAGCTGCAATTTCTTTGTAGACTCCGAGAAAAATACAGATCTATACCTTCGTCTCAACTAGAACTCGCCAAGATGCCTCCTACCCAAAGAAGGCGCCGTCCTGTGCGTGATTCACGATGCGTCGCAGCGCAAATGCTGACTGAAATGGCAGATCGACGACGACGAACCGGACGAAGATGTCCGCCCTCGACAGCGGCGCAATCGCGTAGACTCGGATGTGGAAGAAGACGAAGCAAGCGCAGACGACATGGACGCGGACCTTGATCCTGGCCAAAGTGCCGACAACCAAATGGCGAAGAAGTTGATCCGATATGCGATTTCTTGCGAGTACTCGCGAACCGCAATACGACGAGATGGCATCAAAGAGCGAGGTAAGCGCGGGTATAAACGGTTGCTGTGCTTGCATCTGACGATATGCGTAGTTCTTGGTAACCAAGGGCGGTCTTTCAAACGCGTCTTTGGTTTGGCGCAAAAGCAGCTAAGGGAAGTTTGGGGCATGGAACTGCGAGAACTGCCCGTGAGAGAGAAGATGACGTTGCATGAGAAACGTCAAGGTATGCATTACCGTTTCAAAGCACTATAATCCTTGGCTAATTGACTGGTAGCGATGAAGAGCAATTCGCAACCGAAGTCGGGATCAGGCGCCTACATTCTGTCCTCGACGTTACCGAAGGCATACCGAACTGCAGTTATTCTTGCACCGTCTAAAACCCCGAGCGCAGACGACGAAGCCACTTACGCGGCATTCTACACCATGGTCGTTTCGATGATTTGGCTCAACAACGGAGAGCTGAGCGAGCAGAAGTTGCAGAGATATCTCACCCGTTTGAATGCGGACCAGAATGTGTCGATGGACAAGACGGAGACAATTCTGAAGAAAATGGAGAGGCAGGGCTACGTGGTTAAGAAAATAGACAGGCCCCCCGTTGGCCAGGACGGCGACCAGATGATCAGCTGGCATGTCGGACCCCGTGCCAAGGAAGAGGTCGGCCTGGACGGCGTGATAGGCATGGTCAAGGAGGTATATGGAGAGTGGAACCCTGACCTGGAGAAGAAGCTCATGTCAAGCTTGAACATCAAGGAGCGGACGGGCCAAGAAGAAGACGAGGAAGAGGAAGAGGAAGAAGCAGACGTGACCCGGAGGCAGACAATGGGCGACGAATGATGAGATGACGAGCAATGCCTGTTGATATTATACCCAAACACATATCTATGAGGTCTGCGAGACCTGAATGAGGCAGAAGCCTAACAATACAGAAGCAAGTCCCTTGGTGCCCTATTTCGGTAGGGGTATCTTCCTAGAACGCCATTTCGTGTAGATCAAATCAAACCCAGAAACTCCGAGACATGTTACCCTCATCTACTTTCTTGAAAGGTTTCCTTGTTGTTTATGTTTCACGAGGCGGCGGCGCTCCGCAAGGCTGGATCATTTTCTGCAGTCGCAAATCAGCATCACTCTTGATTTTAGGATGTCGCAAAGACCTACTCGGATCATCTGGGCCCGGACCTTGACGATGGGCTCGTTCTCCGCCAGGGCAATGTACGAGAGCAGCGGTCGGTGGCCAGCGATGGAAGAGTACGTGTCTCGCTGGATGTTGGTGCGCCATTCCCAGCTGGTGGTATCCGGATGGCCAGTACCGACGTACTTGGCCTGGAGGCGCTCGAGTTCTTGCTGGTTGCGGAGCTTGTCGGCCTGGAAGGGGAGTCAGTAGCTGGAGGAATCACGGGATGAGAAGGGGCAGGGGCTGTTACCATCGTGATTGTAGATTAAGCCGAGACTGTGATTTGGCTGGAGGAAGACGAATGTTGTTGGGTGGGACTTGGAGGAGCATCAGATGCTGGACTGAGTATTTGCGGGCGCGGACGCGATGCCGCTTGAACTTCGGCTAAGCTGATCCTCACTAAGATGTCTGGTCTGCAACGCGGTTTCATCCTCTTTGATGAGACTCAAGATCATATAAGATACCCTAACAAACACGCCTAAATCTGATAAATCAGGACATTTCAATTAGGCATTTGTATTTCATTTCGAACGGTCATCGCATCCTTGATTCAGCCCTAAACGTCAGCCACCGCTCGCTTCCCCGTTTCACTCAGCTAGTCCAGTCCGACTACAGCTTCCAGGGGCAACACCAGTCGACTTCCAACGAGGATCCCATCTGAAATATCCGCTTAGACTGCTGCTTCAAAAAACTCGCTTGGTCGGACTTCGCAGGATGGTAGGTTCTGCCAAATATGCTCTGCCGGAGCATTGGACGGAACTCAGCGCGGCGAGGGCACACAGGCAACAGTGTGCTGATCAAGTGAACGCCGTCAAGAGGTCATGTGCTGCAGATTGTGGGAAGAAGCACGTGTCAGACTGTCCAAAATGCTTCCCCAAGGCGTTGGACAGGATGCGGGCGCGGTACTGTGACGCCGAGGACCGAGAGTGGTTCTCCCAGCGGAGGGCGTTCCTCAACGAGCTGGACATGCTGTTCGCCGACGCCAAGGAGCACAAGGTCGACCTGAAGTTCATCGAGGAGCAGATCGAGTCAGAGAAGGAGGCGTGGTACCGTTGGGTCCTGCGGATGTACCCCGAGTTCCTCACGGCTGGGGAGAGCGGCGTGGATCAGGAGGAGCTGAGGGGCATGCTGGACGACCCTGACCGATCACGACAAGAACTCATCGAGAGCGTCTGGAAGGGCGTCGGGAAGCCGGCCACGTGGTCATCCGATGTCGACACGTTCGCGGACAAGATGGCGGGCGCCAAGAGCGAAGCCTCCGAACTCAAGAAGCTGTACGTCGCATACCTCTTCAAAGACCGGTCAACGGGCGCGGTGCTGGAGCATGCGCAAAAGTACCTCGACGCGTACGAGTCGAGCGACGCGATGCCGCTGGAGGAAGTCATCAACCGGATCGTCCAGGACCACCGGGCGAGCAGGAACACGCAGCCGCAGCGGGACGGCCACGAGGCGCGCCTGGACGAGCTGCGTAGGGCGAGGACGGCGTTTGAGCAGAACAGGCTCCAGGCTAAGAGCCGGCTGCAGGCAGCTCAAGCGCCCGTAGTCGCGGAGGAGCTATACGACCTCCCTCCGTGCGCAGCGTGCCAGAAGCTGGTGGACCCTAAGGACGTCTTCTCGTGCTCGCTGTGCCAGGTCATGACGCAGATCGGTGGTGCCAAGAAGCTGACGGTCTACTGCTCAACAGAGTGCTTCCACAGGAAACAGGTATGGGATCGTGAAGTACATGATGCATTGGCGCGAGGCACTGACTGTGAACAGGACGAGCACGTGGAGGAAGAGCACGACTGCGAGGCCAAGGATGAGTGTGTGCAGAACGTAGACGTTGCGGAAGCAGACTATGGGACACGGGACCCGGTGGTCTGCGACGAGTGTTTGGCCGAGAAGCAGTCTACTGTCTATTGCTCGCTGCGATGCGCAATGTGGAACCTAATGCATCACAGAGCAAGGAAACACGGGACAAATACGGCGGCCGATGTCAAGACGCTGGTGTCGCCGCTATGGAAGCTGGTGGACAAGTCGCTCGAGGAGGGCAGTCCCGGACTGAAGTTTTCGGTCGCTGAATGACGGGTGGCCGAAGAGATTGCATAGTGTCATGGACTGATTACCTGTATTAATAGACGGAAAAGGAATACCCGGAAATGAGAGAGATGGTTGTATATTGCAAGAGTTGTCTAAAGCTTGAGGTGGTCTTCTGCTGGTTTTGGGTGTATACCTTCAAGCCGTCCAGTGAACTAGCAACGACGACGGCGATGACAGTCTAATAATGCAAGCACTCTGTCACGATCCGCGGCGCGCGGAGTGGAGTTGGCGGACGACTTGTTCTGTGTGGGGCGTTCTATGTTAAGTTCCGAGACGCACCGGCAGCTTGTATGTCGGGCCGGGACGTCTTTGGCCCGGATCCGGGGTCGAGGAACTACATCTAACTATGTGCAGTCGCATCGCCGACGACTATTACCACGTCTGTTTGCTACAGCACACAAAGAAGACTCTGGATACTGCGCACTGCCCTTGTGTGCTTAGCTCTTATTCACAACCCGAGCATCCTCCTCTCATCCTGTCCCGTCTCGGGGCCTGAATCCCGAACCAGTTGCGAATCTCCGTCTGGCTAAAACCATGGACGTGGACACCAACAACAACATCTCCCCTCCAGGCGAGGCCAGCACCGCGGCTGCTTCGCGCAAGAGGGTTTCTACGGCGTGCGAGGCGTGCCGCCTGACGAAGATCAAGTGCGAGCCGAGCGAGCAGCCCGGCGTGTGTCGCAAGTACGGCGTCGTCCAGCCCCGTGTAGAACTACTACTACTACTACTACTGCTGTTGCTGCTGCTGCTGCTGCTGCTGCTGCTTTCTCGCGATGCTCATATGTGGAACTGACGGGCGTTTCTGAAAATCTCTAGGTGCCTCGACTCCAAGAAAGAATGTATCTCACGGACAGGCCCGCGTACTCGTCGGCGGAGAACCAAATTGTAGGCCTACACGATGAGGAACGCCTCGGACAAGCCGTCATGGACTCGCGCTGACCGTTTTGTGTCGTGATATATTCAGTGTCATCGACGGCCCTCACCGGCAGAACCAACCGCCGCCGGCCCCTGGCCCGTCCAAGACCTTCACCATCGACTTCGACGTGCCGTCTCTGCACGACGTCGACGAGAACTTCGACTCGCTGCGCGACACGCACGTGCAGCTGATCGAGGCCATCTTCCCGCCGGACCCGGACTCAGACCCGGCGTCGTTTGCGTCGTCGCCCGCGAACATGGCCGGCTTCCCGACGCCGCCGTCCTCCCACAGCCACTCCATCCAGTCGCTGCACGCGAAGCCGCAGTTCAACGTCGACTCGGCCGCGTCGCTGCTGGCCTCGTTCCGCGGGATGCTGGTCCACTTTCCCTGCGTCGTGCTGAAGCCCGAGGAGACCGTCGCGAGTCTCGCTGCGTCGCGGCCGTTCGTCTTGCTGGCTATTCTCGCTGCGGCATCTGGGTCGCGGACGCTTCAGGGGCACACGCTCTATGATGAAGAGTTTCGGAAGGTGTTGGGACTCAAGTTCGTAGCTGGCGGGGAGAGGAGCCTGGAGCTCCTTCAAGGCATGCTCATCTACTGTGCCTGGTATCCCTTTCACCTCCGGCCCAAGAACAAGCAGGCCTTTCAGTATGTTCGTATGGCGCGGGATCTGATCCGCGATCTCGAGTTGGACCAGGAGATGCCGGACTTCAACGGTGGAGCTGATTTCGAACTCGAGAACGACCAGCTCGAGAAAGTTCGCACGTATCTTTCGTGGTACTACGGGGTGTCACAGTACGTCCGCTTCAACAACTCCGGATCGTCTTGCTTACCTTACGAACAGGCCTAGTTTCATGTCGGCGTGGAAGAAGATGGACGATCTGCTGGCACCATTCACCAGCTGGACAGCCACCTGCTGCGACACGCTGCAACGTTGCGCCGAGTACGACGGCGACTTTGCCTTGAGCTATCTGGTGCGGTTGGCCAGTTACACCAACGCCGCGAACATGGCCATCCACGAGAACAAGGGCACGTCTCAGCAACAGAGTCAGCTGGTTCTTCTCGGTCTGGAGCTGCAGGGCCGGGAGCTTCGACAGGCCATGCTGCCTCACATTGCCCGCTCCGGTAGGTGTAGCCGGCCCAAATATGTTGAACCCAGGCTGATGTTGCTCCTCAGTGCCGGTCAAAATAGCAGCGATCTTCTTCGACATCTATCTTAACGGCGGCTGCCTCATGAGGATCGGCCGATCCAAGACGGCACCTCCGGGCTTCGTCGCTCCTACGGCTGCCAAGCTGCGACTATGCGTCCAGAACCTCAAGGCGCTCTTCACGTACATCCCCAGCGTGGGCCAGTCGACCTTCATCTCCTTCACCAGCATGGACTGGAGCAAGGTGATCCTTTCAGTGATCCTGGGCGTGCGCCTCTCGTTCCCCCTGCCCGAGGTACCGGACTGGGACGACGGCTGGGCGCGCAAGGAGCTGCACTTTGACGAGTTCCTGACGCACATGTGCGAAGGCGTGGACCTGACGCCGGTGGACACGCGGGTCGACGTGCTGTCGGCGAGCCGCGTGGTGCTGCGCGTGGTCAAGGACAAGTACGACCGGCGGATGGCGTTGCACGCAAAGGCCGCCGACAAGAGCACGCATGGGTGTCCGATGTTCGACAGCAGCATGGCGCCGTTCATCTCGTCGTGGGATGCAAACTTCGACATCAGTGCCACGGCGCCACCGCCGGCTCGGGGACCGGAGGGCCAGCAGCCGGTGTTCCATGACTTGTGGGCGACGATGACGATGGGATGGGCAGATGGGGGGCTTGACGAGGAATAGACGCGGTTGTTGCGGTCCTGATCAACGACGTAAAAGGGAAGAGAGTGAGCCAACTGATGAATATCAACTCTATACCAGATATCGAACCTACGGATACTCAGTCCACTTAGCTTTTCACCTCCATGGCGGACACCTGGCTGAAAAGGTACATGCCCACCGTCGACTCACTAGACGGCGACGCATCGCATCCACAAGGCCTGTTGAGCTGGTCAACCATGGCGGTATGAAAGGCGACCAAGCTGAAGACGCCGGTATATCCATCACTTAAGCTGCTTTGAATGGGTACAGGGGAGTTCGATTTCGTGGAGAAAAGGATGTGGTAGATGTTTGCAATGAGACGAGGAAGTGTAAGTTAGGAGAGAGACCACGAATCATGTGTACAGAACCAGGTTCGAGATAAATCAGGGTTACGACTACATAGTATGTATGGGCTGTCAAACATAAAAGACCCAGCGCGCGTGTTGGTTCGCAAGATTGAGTGAACAGCTATCCCCTGCTCTTTGGTCTCATCTCCTCTCCTCTCATCCCATCCATCACCTTAACATGGAGATCCTCGTCCATAAGCCCGGCTTCTCGGGCCACATGATGGTCGATATAGGGCTATCGTCTACGAAGTGTAGGCTCTTGGAACAAACTCTCAAGTCTTGCGTTCGCATCCCATCCTCACTTTTTAACCATCACTTTTAACCATCTCTCTCTCTCTCTCTCTCTCTCTCTCTCTCTCTCTCTCTCTCTCTCCTCGCTCTCTCTCTCTCTCCTCGCTCACCCACCCCTCCCTGAGCATCGAGGATACAAAAGCAAAAAAAAAGAGAAAACCTGCCCAATGCTTCTCCCATCGCCACCTCAGGTCCTACCTGCCCCCTTCCATCTTCCATCTGCCGGGCCTTTGGCTGCGGTGGCGTCATAGCGTCCTCACTTCTCGGTTTCTCCCTGTAGTGAGCTTCAGCCACTCGCTCGCAATCTGCCACGGCACATGCATCCATCATGGAGCGTTTATCCACAGCGTGTACTCCGTACTTCGTATTTCGTTTGAACAAACCCTGGCCCGGCTCCCTCCGTCTATCCACCCATCACATCACATCACATCTCATCACATCACATCCCTGGGCGGCTATTTATTTAATCCCTACCTAAGGAATCGCTTCTCAGGAAGAAAACAAACAACAAACAGCAAGTGAGAAAACAAAGGGAATAAGGAAGAAGAACACACCCTTGTCAATCTCAAACGTGACCGTCACCCCCCGGTTCATTGACATGCTGCAGCCGTCTCGACGTGGAAATCGGGGGATCTGGCAGAAGGGGGGTATATCGCGGCGGTCATATTAGTTGTCAGGGCCCCCCCCCCCCCTCCACATCGAGAACCGCAAAGGGCCATTTCGCACATGATGGCGGCGTACATACATACATATATACATACATACATACATACATACATACATACATACATACATACATACATACATACATACATACATACATACATACATACATACATACATACATCCGTCCATCAGCCATCCATCCAGCCATCCAGCCATCCCATACACCAGCCATACCCTCACTTACACGCGACTACTACCACAACCACAACCACCACAACCACAACCACCACAACCACCAAAACAGAAAACTGCAGCTCGCCGTCCCGCGGATAACCACGTCGTACCACACTGGCCAGACCACGCCCACACAGACCTGCGCATGCACCGCCAGTCACAATTCGATCCCTGCCTGGCTGCCCTCCCTCTCTCTGCCTTACCCTCGCCTCGGCCCCGGGCCATAATCCCACCTCCTCCTCCTCCTCGGCCCCCCTACCTCAAGGGGCCGGCCCGTGGGTTTCCCGTCCGTCCCACCATCCATCCATCCTCCATCTTTTCATCCTTTCATCGACATGTGGCCGCATCTAGAAATACATAACGTCATAGCCAGCCAGTCGTCCACCTCGCTAACGTAGCCGCCAAAAGCCACACACCTGTCCATCACCTGCCCTTTTGACGCCGTGAAGCTGCGCCATCCTCGCGTGCGTCGTCATCTTGCACCGGGCCGTGTAACAATCAAATCATCCCAGAGCATTGTAGATAGAGGCGCCGAAGACCACTTTCCCCAGCCAATAGAACTCGTGTGCATCTTCCCATGCTCCCCCCCCCCCCACATCCACCCAATTCATCAGCTGAATGCATCGTCACTGTGCAACCGTCACCCAAAATATCTTGCCCGGCTTCAAACACGTTGCAATGAGACAGGACCTCCCAAGTCTCCACCGGTGAAACCGTAACTGCAGGTCAAACACCAAGCATTCGGCACATTCGGGGAACACAAGGGCTCGTCATGTCCAAGTCATCCTCCCTCTGTCCTGCACGAAGCATCTGGCAGCTGCGTTTTGCATTGATTCTAAAGCTACCTTGTACCACCCCAGCAAGAAACAAAAATGACGACGTATGTAGTCAAACATGGCTGGGATATGTCGGCTTCCCTTCATGATAGAAGCATGTAGCTGGTGACTGACTGGCTGACCACACACTTGTACCATACAAGTCCGGACAATGTAAAACAGCACTGGCATAAATAAACAGAACAACTAAGAAACGCCATGCTTGATACCCATCCCCCAAAATGTGACCCCTTTACGGGGCTATTGAACAAGAAAGCAAGGTAAGTTCCATCCAGCTCCATCCCGTTCCCTTCGTAAGACGACACCAATTGAACTCAAACCAATGGCTGAACATGCCCGTATATCCACAGGCCTCCGGTGTCCAGAATGTCCAGAACCAGGACGTCGACATCTCCCAGAGTGTGATACAGCGCCAGGTTCGCGGTGGCTGACCACATGTGAAAACCCAGATAATGCAGACGCTATTTGCTCCTATGCCAGGGGGGTATTTGCTGGCATGCGTTCGTTAATCAGTATCCCATGTATCCATTCCGATGCTCCTTCCGTCGAATGCGATGCGGTGCGGAATGGCCGCCCCTCTTTCTTCCTATGCTCCGACCAGCCCAAAACGTATCCTTGTCGTCCTAGAGAACTCCCAGCGTTGCCACAGAGGCCAAGTCCATATAATTGTCCACCGTAAAAAAGAAAATAAAAAAAGTAAATGTTTTCGAAATTGTCCATCTTCCAGACACCGTTCTTTGTGCCCCAGATCGCCCCCGTTTTCTCCCCCTTCTTCTTTTTTTTTTTTTTTGGTGGTCCACGTTTTCCGCTTTTGCCTTTTTTTTATCCGTCTTGTTTCGATGCATTGTGAAGTGAGATTTCCGAAGAATAAGGGTTTGAATAGAAAGGCGAACGAGAACTTTGCCTGAATATCCGCAATATGGATCGCCCATGATTTCTTTCGTGACCTTCAGTGCCAGTGCCTCCGACTTCCTTGCATATGCTGAGTGATCCATCCTAAAACTCCTGCTCAAAAGATCCGGTGAGGTGTCTAGTTCCGGTAGACATCGTGATGTGGCAAACATATGGTATGACTAGGGTTCTGTAACAACCAAGCCAAATGTCAAGCCATCCGGACCAACCGCGCCACGCTCGATGCGACAGAAATGCTGACCAAAAAACAACAGTAATAAACCCAATATAACCAGAAAATAAAATAAAAGAACAACTCCCCTATGACCGAGTCGAACCATCCGGGATCTGACTGAGTCAGACTCCTGACCTCACAGAGGTCATAAGTTCTCAGGCCTTGTCCTAAAACGAAGAGGGGAATCATCCTAAGTGTAACATCCAACTCAACACCAAAAAGAAACCCGTAAAAGCTCTAGTAAGTGCTTGATGTAAAAAGTCGTGACTGATTGATGGTGTTGCGAATACCTCGCGATGAGAAAGAAAAAAAAAGAGTTGTTGAAATAGCAAGAGAGATCTCAGGTTGTTTGCCTTCAGTGACGCCCCTTTCAACTACCTCCCCATCATATGAGGAGGAAGAAAACTCGGCGGTGCGTTATTCAGGACTCCATTGGGGGCCGCAGCCATGTGACCGCCATACATAGGCCCATTCCAACCATTGTTGACAAGCCCTGGGAATCCCGCCACGGCGTAGGGATGGCCATGACCGGCATTCAAGGCTGGAGGGCCATGGTAATTGCCGCGACCAGACCCTAGACCAGGCGGTGCCGAGAGTCCCGGGGGAGGACCATTGGTGTTTGTAAACCCGTTGGCTGACCCGGCCATTAACCCATTCATCGCTGCAAGGGTAGCCGAGTTGCTCTGGCTCGGCGTCTGTCCGGACCTGACTCCTAGGGGGTTCTTGGAGAAGCTTAACCGAATGCCGCCTTTGACACTGTTGTGCAAGAGCTGGCCATATAGCTCGTGCAGAGCCTTGGTCGCAAACGACACATCCTCAAATTCGACAAAGCACATAGGGCCGTTCTGCTTAGTGCGGAAGCAGAGTCGTTTGTAGCCCCGTTGCTTAGAAAACATGGCCTTGAGCTCTTCTTCTGAAGTATCAATTGGGAGATTGCCAACGTAGAGAGTATTGCAAGGCGGGTTCTGGTCGGCGGGGTTGACGGGCGGGAAGTTGTGTCGCTGGTACGGCTGGCTACTCATCGGGTAAGCAATGCCTGGGCTTGACCCATTCATCGGGGACATGGGGCCGGGATGCGCCGACATCGCTGTGATGTACGGAGGCAATGACGATGGCCCTGATGGCGGCTGACTGTTCGTGTTAAGAGTCAGACCAGCCATCCTGCTGATGGGAATCTGGGGGGCTGTAGCCCGCCTTTGGTTTGTTGCCCCGTTCTCGGCGTAAGCGACGGGGTCCTTCAAGAGATCGCTAGTCTCATCGTCATCAGTAGAATCATTGGCAATAAGAGATTTTCCGGACATCCTCTGGGGTTCAGAGAGATGATTGCCGATGGGTGACTGTGGGGAGAAGAGGTTCTGGTAGTGGGCACTGGCGTCCGGGTTGGGGAGTTCGTGGCTGGGATACACTCCATTTGACTGCGGGGAGATATTCTCGAGCGATTGAAAGGTGCCGTTGAATCTCGAAGGCTGTCGCGATCCATGGCCTGAGGAAGCGGTCGATGAGGCGGAGCTAGAGGGGTTGGCTGAGACAGGATCGCTCGGATAGCGCCGTGTTGACACGGGACTTGTAGAGAGGATATCGACAATCATTTCAGCGTCGTTCGAGATGTTGGAGCGACCGTCCAGCATGTTCTTGACTTCGCGCGCACCAGCCATGGTTCGGAATCTTAAAAGGGCGGAGCGAAAGCCCGCGTCTTCGGACTGCTCGACGGGAAGCAACTCGACGTCAGCGAGTTCCTTGGACCAAACAACCATGAGTCGCAGAGACTCCTCGGAAGTGTTCAGGGGCAGGCGGCGGATAAGAACTCGAACCATGGGTGAGGGCGAGTTGGAGTAGGGTGTGCCGACAGGCTTGGTTGCTTCGCGATCGAACATCATGGTTGGGGGATAGAGCGCTGGGGCAGGCATAACGGATCGAAGAGCATGAGCGGGAGGTAGGAAACCCGGGGTAGCCATGGCACCACAGTCGGTAACACTGGTGGCGGTGGTGTTTGAGAAGGAATAGGTAGTTGCGCAGCTGGAATGTTGTATTGTCGGGAACGCGACTGTCGATGCGCCGGCTGGTGGTGCACTCAGGTCGGCGTTCATCACCTAGTGATGAGGTGCATGCGCTGGGACCAGACCTAATTCGCTGAATCAAGAGGATCTGGGGCCGAATACGACGATCGTGGAGATCTGAGGACTGGGGGTTGGTCGCAATTGCGAGCGTCGCGATGACGGTGACGGCGGCGGGTATAACGGGAGTCGCAGAGTCGCAGAATCGCAAAGGAAGGATGTCGGGGAGAGGCGCGACAGGGCGAACTAAAGTACCTGAGTGAGCGGTGATGGTACGTGATCCTGACGCGGTAAGATTCGGAGCTTGACGAGCGTGCGACGACAGGAGGCGACGAGGAAGGTAGCGTAGGCCCGCAATCAAAGCCAGAACCCGAACCTGGAGACGCAGGAGGGACGAAGCGCTGGACCGACCAAGAGAATTGGACGTGGATAAGAGTTGCGACAGAGAAGCTGGAAGAGACCTGGTGAAGGGTGACGATGTAGAAGCAACGGGGGGGAAGTAGCGCGAGATGAGGGCGTGAGAAGCGTGGGCGAGAGTGGGCGTGGCAGAGGGGAGAGGGTGTGAGAGAGACGGCGCGACAGAGTCGCAGTGGGCGGGAGAGGTGCGAGGTGAAGTGTCCCGGCGTAGGGGAGGGAGATGGGGTGCAGGAAGGGGGGGGGCGCCGTAGTTAATGTAGGGTGCAGCACACCAACGAGCAGCCAAGGAAGAAGCGAAGCGGTATTAGCAGCGGTATTAGCAGCGGCAGTAGTCGCAAGTTGGAGCGGTAGAGCGGTAGTGGTCGCAGCGCAGGCGGGCACGAGCGCAAGGTGAGGTTGAGCGATGTACCACCGCACGCCGAGGTCAGGTATGGATGAGGAAACGGCGCGGCGGGGGGCGGAGGGGGACACCGTACACGGGTTGGATCCAAAACCAAAAGCGAGCGAGGCGAAGGGGACGGACGAGTGAGAGAGCAAGGAAAAGCGAGGAGGTGGCGGCCCGACAAGGGAGGGGATAGTTAAGGTCAAGGTAGAAGTAGAAGTAGGTAGAGAGGATGAAGGGAGAAGGGAGAAGGGCGAGCGCGTTGTGTGGATGGTTGGCTCGTGGCTCGTTGGCTTGCTGGCTCGCTAGGTAGGTGGATGGAAGAAGATGATGGGTGGGTGGATGGTGGAATTGGATGGGATGGGTGGAGGAAGGGAGGGCCAAGAGGGACAAGAGGGACGAGAGGGACGAGAGGGGCAGGAGGGACAGGAAAAAGAAGTACGAATATGTGATGTTGGTGAGTAACAGCGTCTCTAGCCGTAGGTATTCGTAGGCTGGCTTGCGTGCCGGGTTGCTTCATCAATGCTTGCCGCTTGCTTTCCGCTTGCTTGGTCGACGCGCAACACGGAGCGTTCAGACTTCACTGTTGCAAGATTTGGAGAGTGGGTGAGTGCGTCGCTGGAGTGAGGGTGGGCTCTCTCTCTCTGCCGTTAATGTCAATCAAAGACACCCCCCTGGAGCATGGATGGATTGAGAGTGATGCTGAGGCGCTGTCGTGCTTTGGTGGTGTGGCCCCCCCCCCCCCCCCCCCGTTTCTGTTTTCTGGGTCAGGTCGCTGCAATCGTTCTGCTGGGGCGCTTTTCACTTGCTTGGATCCCCCTGACCTGGGCCTGGGCAAGCTGGGCCGCTTGGATCGATGCTGGATCGCTGGGACGCCGGGTCCGCTGGGACGCGCCGGGTCTGCTGGGGGATTCACCCGTACTCGGTCCACCAGTCCACCACCCACGCTCGTGCTAGCACCCAAGAGCCGGGGATGAGGGTCCGCCCCAGGGAAGCTTGGACCGAATCGGGATGGGTTGGGAGCTGGGCTGGATGGCCTGTGCTGTTGTTTGCAGTTGCTTGCTCGAGTGACGGGATGGGAGGGGTCGACGGGATGATGTTGACGATGATGAGGGTGATGATGATGATTCTAGTCATATATGATGACAGGCACCAAACTCACCACCTGGCACAGCCCAGTTAAGCCCACATAATAAACGTGCCAAGTGCGTGCGTGCGACCGCCGCTGAGAGCCCATGAGTGCGACACGCTTGCCTGTTCCGAACGGCGTTGCGTGGATGGGTTGGCGCTTGTTGAAGACGATGTTGATACATAACAGTGATGCTTGTGCTTATGACAAAGCTGTTGGTACTCTACAAAGTACTAAGTAACTTAGGCTCCTCGGCTGTTGATTGAGGAGCATCGATCGATTGCTGTCATCTCGTGTCGACCCTGATATGTGACGAGTGGGTAGGAGGTAGGGTTGCGACGGGTGGGTGTGAGACGGATACCTCCTCGAAAGGTTGTGAAGATGGGGGAGCATTGCGCAAAGGCTGGGGTGAATTCAAATCCCGGGTATGTGCTGCTCGCGAGCTTACTGTTGAAGTGTATATGATATTGGTGGCACACGGCAGGTCATACTGTAGATGGTGGATTACATTCCCTCCTCCACACAACTTGGGTTGGGGGACATTGGATGGGATACGTACGTTGGAACAGGGGAACCCTTGTGAATGGGATGGACCATCCAAATCCCCAAGCCTTACCTTGGCAGCAGCCTGAGCTTTGCTTTTTTGTTCCGAAGTCTGCTACTCATGCTTCAGATGGGCAGGATGTTACTTACTGTACTGTACTCGTACTTCGTACACCTCTTCTGAACAGAACTCTGATGTCAGGGCTAACGGGAGCGACAGCGGAACTGCAGGTGGAAGTGGAAGTGGAGTGCCTAGGGGGTGTGTCCGCAAATTGGCGCGAGATCGTTTTGGCTCCAGCGCTATCGTACCAATCGGAGAGCGATCGCATTGGGTGGCGCAAAGTTAAAAACGGCGAAAGAGAGGTCGTTCTGACATCTGGTGATGGACCCAGGACACCTCGACGCTTCATCCGGTGGAGACTAATAAGGATTGATAGAAACGCTAATAAATGCGCAAGTATCGCAAGAAGCAAATCTGGACTCGGGGGGGGGGGGGGGGC
>QGQB01000365.1:12889-24441 GCA_003385265.1 Neonectria hederae | reverse complement strand
GGGGGGAACGACGAGTGCTGACGTTGGCCGTCGTGAAGGGGGAACGATGCGACGCGAGAGGCGTCAGGGGACAACAGCCGGTGTCTGTTCTGGGTGTGCGCTTGGAGCCGGTAGTTGGGTTTGTTGCAGCTCTCGTGAAGAGTGCTGACCGTTTTGTGCATCGTTTGCGTTGCGCGGTAGTGTGGACGCTACCAGCCCTGCGTCTTGGATTCTAGGCCGTCTTTTACTAGTACCGGAGTTATTTACCGGAGTAATTTAGTTGGACTGTCGGACTGTTGACAGTGAACGCCTAGGAGGGATGGGGCGTAGCATTGGTGGCTCCCTGTCGCGGGGCAAACGATGGCAGTGGCTTCGTGCCCAGGCCAGGCAGTCCAGCTGTGAATTCATCTCTAATTAATGCCGTGCTGCTGTGTACCACGAGCTGTCGCGCTGCGCTGTGCTGCGCTGCGCTGCACTGCACGGCGCCCCAAGCACCCGCGGGAAGCAGTGTTTCTGCGTCGCATGAAAGGAGCGGTTGCGTGTTGTGTGTGAGTGGGAATCGAGTGGGAGTGGGGTGATGTGGGATTGTGGTTTGCCAGCATGGATGAGCTTGGTTTTGGGAGGTGCCGCTGCAGAAGAAGCCAGGCATGTGCCGGCCATAGTTCCTTCCCATCATTGCCAGCACTTCCAACTCGCGTTTAACTTGAACGTCAACATGCATCTTGCACCTTGAACTCCACACTCTACTCTCTACACTCTACTCTCTACACTCTGCATTCTGTACTTGCAATCCCGCACCCACTTGCTATCTGGGTTGAGAGCATCTTGGGCCACGTCCACCACTCTGCGCGAGACATTCGCCATGCCATTGCCCGCATAGACGACGCATGGCGAGAGTGCCACGGGCATGACGAAATGTGCGCCCGCACCGCACGCCAGAGACCCAGTGGCCAACATCGCGCTGCTCCATGAATACCATCCTCCAAAAGCTACCCGGCTATTGTCCCCCTCTCTGGTAAACCTTGCTGAGGGGCTGTGGTAGAAACGTCGTCCAGGAGGAACAAACAATCATAGCCGGGCCTCACTTGTGACCAACGTCTAGATCAACAGCCGAAGATCCAGCATCGCCGTGACCACGAGGCTTCTGACTCTTGATACACCCGCACCGTTTTGAAGGCTCTGAAGGGGGGCGTGTTGTCTCCCGCAATGAGCTACGTCCATCACCCCTGCCCTGTCGATACGTACATATGTCCGTTCCCATCCCCGGCCCCGGCCCCGGCCCCCGCTGCCAAGTGTCCCGAGTAGGCACACCACAAAGTTGGGCTAGTTTCGATGCAGGACAGGGCAGAACAGGCACAAAACTCGGCCCTAACAACATGCCTGGGCAATAGCGGACTGTGGTACGTGGTACGGGGTACTGGAGGGCACGAAAAGAGGGGAGCGGTCGACCGGTGAGCAACCATGCAGCATCGGCCGCAGGGGTGGGGAAAACGTGCTCCCTCCAAGTCCGTACATGATTGCTCCCTGGGCGGGTGGGGGGTATGTGCCCTGTCAATCAATCCGGTATGCAGGCGTGTGTGTGCCTTCATTCGTCCTATGGATAGAATGTATGTTCTTGCATCTTGCCTCCTGTCGGGGTGCCATGTGGATGGGGAAAGGGTGGTGCTGAATGGCCCATTGTTCAGTACGAATTACATGATGGTGTTGCTCGAAGCAGTGGGATGCCGTTGTCGCCCTTTCTTGTGGCTTGTCCTTTCTTTGGTGGCTGTTGCGGTGGTCCCTTGGAAGCAACACCTGAAGATGAGTGAGAGTTTGGCACGCGGAAAGGAGCGACTCGGCTGAAGGTGGTTCCGCCTCTAAAAGCCCACATTGGGTCGAGATGGCTTACTTGTTTGTTTGTTTCTCTGGCGAGTGTCATGATGGATGACGCTCTTGACAATCAATCAACTGCAGACAGAGATAAGACAGGCACAAGACGAGACGAGACGAGACAAGGCACCACACGGCTTCGGCACCTGGGCCATCCATCACCCTCTCTCTCTCCACCACTACCACCCCACCGCAGCAGCCACAATACCACAAACCACCCCTGCCCATGTTGTCAAGTCCGGAGGTGGCTCTGCCTTAAGCTGTGCTTGCTCCTTGGTATATGCAGTTAGCCCAGGACAAGGCAAAAAGCACCACCTCGTTGCCTCTAGACCGGGGCACTGGTTCAGTAACGGGCGGCCTGCAGCTGTGGCCCACCGCCGCTGACATATGGACGGAGACGCGTGCGCGCTAACAGACGTCCTTGCTGCGATAGTAACCGCATCAGTGAATTGTGAAAGAGACCAAGCGATCAAGCCCGAACCCGATCTAAATCCGGTGCAGCGACTCAGCCTCACTCGCGGGCTTTGACAGGCTTGTTTTGTTGGGTCAATTGACTGTTGCGGCTGACGTGAAATTTTGATTCTTCCTCCTACCTGCATTCGAAATTGTCCTGGCTTGGTTGCTTGGCTACGTCAAGTCTCAGTGTTTCATTGATGATCAACTTACACAAAACTCAGGAAGCAACTCACACCCCAACCCGGCAGACTGCGTTACCGAGCTGGGCGGCTACAACGGTCGATCCTCTTCTCTCCTTCACTTTGACCCTGGCAGCAGGACAAATAATTGGGTACCTGAACGACGGATAACTACCCGGATGCTCTGAACCCAAGTCTTAGCCCCTACCCCTTGGCCTTGCAGGGAGGACATGGCAGGGCATAGGTTCTCGGGAAGCACCATGGCCGGGTCTCATAAGCCAAGCCCCCTCTCGTTCCCTCTTCTTTCTCGTCGTTCTCGGCTGTTTGCTTTTCGCACATGAAAGTTATCTGTGTTCCCGTCCCGTGCTCTGATACCACACACGACATGTCCCGACCTAAACACGACCGAAGCATTCCCTCGTGCTTTTTTTAGTTTCTACAAACTACCGACTGCATATCGTTCTGATCCTCACATTAATACGGACGCGCCGGCATCAATCCCGAGGCCTGGACTGACCTAGCACGACGGGACGTGCGTGCAAGGTGCGACACGGGGAGAGAGTTCCGTCTGCAATACATTCTCCTCCCTAACTTCTCTTCTGAAGAAATGGTCAGACATCAACAATGTCAGTCAAACCGGTACCAACACATGCCTGTGGCTCGTGTTGCTTCAGGTGTGCCGCGCGTTTTGGTCTCTGTCCAGGCCAGGGTTAGGCTCCAGCCCATCCGATGGCACCGGTATCTGTGGCGTGTTACATTGTCTGAGGCGTGACTGACATCTCTCTGCCTCATTTGCCGTCTTCGAAGTATCCGTATGAAGTACGTACACAACGGTTTGTGAAAGCGAGCCAACGCCTCAAGATTGATTACTTGAGGGTGGCTCGGCTCGCAAACCGACCTCACACGTTTACATGCCATTTCGCATTCCACAACTCACATTTCAAAAGCTAAGGATGATGTGATGCGAGGCAAGGGCATTCGTGTGAAGTAGAGTAATCGCCGAATTTTGGACTGTCTTCCACCTTGGGAGAATAGCAGTCAGGTACGAATACCTACCCCGTGCGCATTGACTAGCTGAATTGATGCTTGCTAGACTCGGCTCTTCCCCATGAACGGCCTCTTCAATTATACTTTCTTCTTTCTTATTTTCTCGTACTCCTTTGACGAATGCCTAACACTCCTTTATCTCCTCGAAGAACACCTGCCGGCAAAGAAAGATATGTGCAGACACGCCTTCATAACCTGGGTACCCTGTCCTGCGTCCTGTTTGTTCTAGGGCAATCAACGCTCTGTCCCGATTGGATCTCCGTGATCCTGATCCTTCAGTCGACGCAGAGTTCCGTCCCGTGCGGCCGCTCGGCCATTGGCTTGCGGAGCAACCAACCTGTGCGACGACGCAATTTGACTTTGTCCGTGTCCTGTCACTGGAATAGGCAACCCCCCTCTTTTGTTTTCTTTGAAGATTTCCACACGGACTTGACGCCAACGACGTTAGAGGAGACGGGATGTGGCTGAAGGGATGGATGCTTCGGTTAGACACTGACCTGGTCCGGGATAGGGATGATAGCATCAGCCACTAACCACCAACCACCAACCACCAACCACCAACCACCAACTATTCACCGTTGCTCAATGCCACTGCACGAAGTACTACCGGCACTTCAAGAAGCTATCACGGGCTCACGGGGCTCATGCGTGGAAATGCCGATCTCTCCACAGAGTTTGGATGGTCTACCCGTCGTCTCCTTGAGCCCCGTCATATCTCAACTAGGCACCATCGTGCATCCACGCGATGTCCCTGTCTCTGCGGTAACTTGTTGGGGCTGGAATGGTGGCGATTAGCAGCAGACTTGTTGCAGTAATTAGACCACAGTACCGTGTGGAGAGATATGGAAGTACTTCGTACCCGAAGTCAATCACTCGGATCTGTGCAGTCACGGTCGGGTGCATTGATGCGGACGCCTCCCGCCTCTGATCAGCTGGCACGTGATCGCAACGACACTCGCGTCTCTGATGAAGCGCAATGGTGACAACGGACATCGAGAACATCCCCAGGTTTTCTGCTGCATCATTCACGCGCCGTGATCCGTCCCACCCCGACCAGGGAGCTTGTTCTGTTATCAGCGCCGACAAACGACAAAGGGGTCTTTGTCGATCCCTTAGTTTTGCTTCCCCTCCTCCGCCTCCGCCGCCACCCTCGGTGGTCTTCTCCTCCACCCTCGGTTGGTACCATTTTTGATACCACAAAGCCCAGAGCCCATCGTGCAGTGGCTTCCTCCGCCTCGCCTCGTCTGAGAGACCCCCCGCTGGTTCCAATCGGCTTATCAGTCTCGCTCGGCCTCGGCGTCGACCCGGCTTCCTCACTCGTTGCCATCATTCAGGGATCTCCCATCCCTCCCATTCCCCTGGGCACGCGCCCAATGAGGCGGGTCGACGCCCGACCCAAACCAAGCAAAGCAAACCAAGCAGCAGGCAACCTAGCCATCTGCGAAGCTCTGGGGGTGGTCCGGTACCCATGGAAACGGGCCCCGGCATCCCAGCCTGTTGGCCGCTGGGACTGGTCTATCCCTTTCTTGGCGCCGCTGGGCGTTTCTGGGCCAGGGCCTGAAGCCAAAGCTTGGTGCCGGGAGTAAGCAGATCCAGATCATCCAATCCCAGCGCGTCCCTTGCCCACCACCTCTCCCCCCAGCTCCTCACGTTTCCCTGAGAAGCACCAGGGTCGGGCGCAAATTGCGTGCCATTGCGACACCCCATTGAAGCGCCATTGTGTGGCAGATTCGCGGACTCTTGCAGACGGCGGCACGCTTACAGATATTTCAGTTACTGGTACGGAGCTAACGTTGGTGGAGTGCCGTTCCGCGACCGCGACAGCCACTCCGTTCAGGGCCGCCGTTCTAGACGCAACGATCGACGCTCTCACACGTCCCGTCCTCATGTGACGTATGCTAGCTATCTCATCTCCTCGAATCTCCCGACCCCAATACACTTTTCTTGTTGGGGCAATGCGAGGGAACCCCCGCGCGATCGCGATCGCTGAGACGCTACCGCTTGTTCGACGCGGGGACAGACCCTCCACAATTATCTGAGTGCTCTGCAATACGATACATCCCGGTACTGCGAAGAAGCCGTAAGCCCTGCGACTGAGAACACCACACATTTAGCTTTCTGAGCCGCAATGAATAAAAGTGCAACACCCAATTAATTAGCACCAACCTTAGTCGGTATTTGTCCCGCAACGGCATGGTCTGGACTGCGCCGCTCTCATCTTGCTGCCGTTCCTCATGGCTTTGAGACAAGACCGAACGATTGCGCCACCTCAAGCATCCGAGTCTGCCACCTCCCCATGCCGCACTTCCATGACAGGCAGGCTCTGAGACCGTTGAACCGCTTTGTGTATTTCGTATCATCTTTATCGGCCGGCTAGCTGCCGTGAAGCTTGCGCATGTGTGACCGAGCGAAGCCACGCTGCGCATCAGATGACGTCCATCGTCGGGCCGTTCCTCGGGATAACTGACAGCTCGCCTCGTTGATACTTCTTCCGACCCAGCCTCCTCTATCAGCAGACCATCTAGCGCATTCCTTCCGCGGGGTACTTCGACCCATTGGCTTTAATGCAATAGGCAATGATGACAGGTGGCGGAGTGGTCCCTGGGCTAGAGAATGACGACAATGGCACCTTCCAACCGCTCTTTGAGATTGGACGTTCCAACGGCGATCGCTATAGACTTCCCGCCATCCCGCCGCTATCTTGTTTGCTTCTTTATGGCTGACAGCATCCAAAACGTGAAGTGCAGATCGGTGGTCGCCTGACATCCTAAACTGGCTTCTTGAAACAGGGCTGACCAGTTAAGACGTCGTTACACCAGCCTTGATGCAACTCGACCATCTGTGACTTGTCGAAAAAGACGGATGAGTTGCGTCAATGATGGATCACATGGATAAGACGTGCAAATGGATTTGTAAAGATGAACTCATCCTGAAGGCTCACGGGCATTGACC
Source organism: Neonectria hederae (assembly GCA_003385265.1). Classification (NCBI taxonomy): domain Eukaryota; kingdom Fungi; phylum Ascomycota; class Sordariomycetes; order Hypocreales; family Nectriaceae; genus Neonectria; species Neonectria hederae. The sequence continues at coordinate 17,959 of QGQB01000365.1, read as the reverse complement.
ATTTCTCCATTACCTCTGACGGTTACTAGGATAACAAGTTGATTTTCTCCAATCGCAAGGTCGCTCTTCGGCCGTGCCGAGGGGTACCCTACTGCGGCAGTAAGAAATGTTTCCTTTTTCCAGTCACCGGCTTTTCAGCTCTCCTGAGCCTGTCTTGAGCCTGAATGCCAAGCCCTCCTCGTCGCTTGTCAGCCCGGGCATGACCTCGCATCAGGTCCGTCCCTTTCGGCCCTATCAGCGGCAACGGAGATAAGAGGGGACGAGTGAGAGTTGAATGAGAGGAGACAGGTGGTGAAGAAGCCAGAGGTAAGCCACCATGTATGTCTTGTTATTTCAGTTCTAACAAATGGGAAACAGCAGGCACTAGAGCTGGTATGGGCCTCAGTAACATCTGCATATTTACCGTCTCACAATGCTGGTTCTGATGATAAACCACGGCGGAAGAGAAGAGCAGAAAGCCCGAGTGCGAGAACCAATCTCAGCAACCGCGGGTTAGCAAAAGATTAGGGATAATCAATTGGTTGACCTCTTCTTGAATCCGTCACTGAGCTCATTGGAGACAGGCCTTGACTCGAATCTGTATGTGCTCTCAAGTGGATACAACGAAGACCTCACTGCCAGTCGAATGTTAACAAACCCACTCCAGCTCCCCAATTAAATATAGCGGTATGGAGAGGAAACCATCCGGATGGATCAGATACTTAGCTTGGACCCTGGGCTAGACCCGACTAGTCGATGCCCCCACCAGATTATTGACGCGGCAAACAACTTCGCTGTCAGCTCAGCTCCCTTCAACCGTCGGCGAGGTCAAAAAGTATTCATTTTATCTCACCGTCTTGGTTACCGGACGGCTTCTCTCGTGACGAAGAGCATTCTGATCTCGGCTTGGCTAGCAGAAAGATGGGAGATATCCGAAACATTATCCGGCAGTCACCCCCGGTGGACGTGACCAAGCCCTACAACCCGTCCACACTGAACGACAAGACAATTCTCATCACCGGCGGTGCCAATGGCCTCGGTGCCCATATGGTCCGCCACTGGGCCTCTCTGGGAGCTCACATCGTCATCGGCGATGTGGCGGACAAGTCTGGTGAGGAGCTGGTCGCCTCTCTCAGGGCTAGCTATTCCTCGTCGACGTTTGCCTTTCAGCACTGCGACGTGACGGACTGGGATGCCCAGGTCAGCCTCTTTGAGACGGCCGTTCGCGTCAGCCCTAGCGGTGCCATTGACATCGTGGTTCCAAACGCGGGGATCATTCTCCCGGCCCAGTCCAGCATCTTCGAGAACCCAGCTCTCGTGGACGGCAAAATCCCCAAGCCCAACACGGCAACCTTCGACGTCAACATCACCGGCGTCACCTACACCACGCATCTGGCGCTGTACCACCTCCCGCGTAACCCTCGACCGGACCGCTGCCTCCTCCTCATTGGCTCGGTGGCCTCGCTGCTTCCTCTTGCCGGCCAGTGCCAGTATGCCATGAGCAAACATGCCATCCTCGGCCTCTTCCGCAGCATACGCGCCACGTCGTTCCTGAAGGGCATCCGCGTCAACATGATCGCGCCCTTCTACACCGCGCAAACCCACATGATGCCTCCCGTGGCCGAGGCCATCTTCCTGGCCGGCAGCGCGGGCGCCGCCACCGTCGAGGATGTAATAGACGCGGCGACGCGGCTGGTCGCCGACGAGGCCGTCATCGGACGCTCGTTGGTCGTCGGCCCGCGCATGACGACGCGTGGTGTGGACGGCGTGGAACAGGACGAGAGCATGGTCGTTGCGGATGACGAGGGCGACGGGCAGGGACGGGGAGTGTGGGAGTGTCACGCAGCTGACTACGATCTCGTGGACTCGTTTGTGAAGCGCTACATCTTCCTGCTGAACGCAAGGGCAAAGGGGTGGTTGGGCATGCTGGGGGATATCTGGGGTATCTTTCGGAGGAAGTGAGGCAGTCCCGTCCTCCGATACGTGTATGTGGGTTGGGATTCTTTCGCGGAGCTTGCGAAGGAGTAGATGAGCAATGATGAATCGTAGGAAGAGCTAGAAGCTTGGAATATTGTGCGACGGGGTTCGTGTACAGAAAAATAGACGGAGGGAAACGAAATCCCAAATCAATGAGCTAGTCACGGTCAAACTAACAAAAAAGACGGAAAATTCATGAGAAATCTCAAGGGGGTGAACACTCCCAGATGCAGGACCATTCCTCCTCGCAAGTATACATGTAGAAGCAGACATCCACATTGCCTAAGGATGTTAGACAACATCTCGGCTACATGCATGCACCGGCAAGAGACCAGAACTCGAGTTGTTGTTCCATCTCTGTAGGAGTCTAGAAGGGCATGTGATAGTAGATGCATGATAAGAAGTGGATGAACCCAGGGTGAAAGACGGGTTTGTCGAGGAATGAAGATGTGGGTAATACTGTTCGCAGTGAAGCCTGCACGGTTGAGACCGGCAACGGTGTTTGATTCTCAGACTCATCCAGCCAGTTTAGTCATCGTCTAGATGCAATTCAATTTCCATCCCAATGAGGCGTCTCCTCAGTATAGTCCAAATCAACCAAGGGAAAAAAAAAGAAAAGAAAAAAGGCAACCCAAAACATTCAATACCTAAAACAATGATATCCTGACCCGTGTTCCTGGGTCCTCTTTCCCAACGCCATCGACGCCCAACGACGCCGTTCTTTTTGTGCCCTACAAGTGGAGATTTGCGACCCGCCTTCTTCACCCGAGCGAGTTCGAAGTCGGGACCGCTCCTATCAATGCCTGCCACCACGACTTGCCTTGTGGGATGCAAACCTAACCCAAGGGATCCCGCAGTTCTATTCGCCTGTGATGCGCTCCCGGTTTCGACCAAACTTGACGTGTCGATTGGCCGCCGGTCCAGTCGTGTTTTCGTGATCCTCGGACCGTGAGGTCCTTTCGTTGTTGCTGAAAGCCATTCGTCTTTGTTGTCGCAGATCGGTTTTTTGGCGCCCAAAGTCCCGTAATAGTCATAACTAGAAACAAAGAAAAGAAAAGAAAAGAAAAAAACATGAGAAGTAAAAAGGCAGGTTGGCGCCTGAATGTCGTCTCGTAGTAGTTGGTTCAAACATGAGCGTTGGTGGCGTTCAAAGAATGGCGCATCGAGGGGAGTCCTTTCTACGGCGGCGACGGCGGCGCTTCTGGGAGCCTCCGTTATCGTACTTGTATCCGTCATCTGCGTCAGCTTGAGCCTGGTGCTCGTCATCCCTTCGCAGCATCTGCCGGCAGAGGTCAATGAAGACCTCGTCGACGTTCGCTGCGGTGGCTTGTCAGTTCCCGATGCGGCGGCGTGATGGGGCGGGTCCAGCTTGATGGGTAGCACCAGGTCTGGTGGGAACTCACTCCTCGTTCGGGCACTAGCCTCGTAGTATGGCGCCCCCCATCGCTGTGAGATGGAGAAGCCCTTGGCTCGGGGCACTGCACGGTTTTCCTCGAGGTCGGCCTTGTTGCCCACGATGACTATGGGGATGTTCTCGTCGTCTTTGATGCGGATAATCTCGTCTCGCAGACCGGCCAGTTCGCTCAATGAGGAGGCCGAGGTGATGCTGAAGACGAGGAGAAAACCTTGGCCGGTCTTCATGTAGAGGTCTCTCATGGCGACTGGTCCATCGTCAGTACGAGGGTGCGCGTCTGATTGTTGGGCCACGAAAGACCTACCGAATTGTTCGGTCCCCGCGGTGTCGAGGCTGGTGGTCGAGTCAGTTATGGGTGCCAGGAAAGCGAGCTAACGGGAGAGCCAAGGATGCGAACTTACATTTCTAGAACGACTTGGCGCCCCTGGAAGAAGCGAGTCAGTCAGGGGGTTGGTTGGCCATGCGGCGCGGGGCGAGCAAGCAGCGTGGGAGACATGAGGCATGAGTGCGGCACTTACATCAACCTGGAGCTGTGTGCGATAAGAGTCCTCAATGGTGGGATCATAGCTCTCGATCCACTCGTTGTGCACGAACTGGGCTGTTGTCCGTGAGCCTTTGCATGAAAACAGACAGGGGCCTCTTGAGGGGGGGGGGGGAAGGTGAACGTACCAGTCAAACAACTCTTACCCACGCCGCCTGGCAGAGGGGAGAGCGAGTCAGCGGAGTGCACAGAGGGATGGGAAGAGGGGAAGAGAGAGGGGAAGAGAGAGGGGAAGAAAAAGAAGGAGAAGAGGAAGAGAGAGAGGCAGAGTCGGGTTGGGCATTGACGAACCTGCGCCCAGCACTACGACATGTAGCTCACGGCTGTAGAAGAATAAAGAGTTAGTGACATGGCAGGTTGCGCGCAGAAGGTTGAGGTGCATCTCGTACCTGGGTTGATACTGGTAATGTCGCGGCATGGTGACGATTACTGCGGTCGAAACGGGTGAAGGTTAGGGATGAAAGGGACTGACGGAGACCGGGGGTGAAAGAGCGCGTGTCTCGTGGATGGGGAAGGATCAATTGGCGCTGAGTGCTCGAGCAATGGAGGGTTGAAATGCGGGAACAGAAGCTAAGAAAGAAGTTTCTAGAGCGAAGGTGAGCCGTGGAAGAAGCGTGGCGAAGACGGCGAGAAGGCGAGAGAGAGGCGATGCGGTGATGATCGAGCGGGTAGAAGAATAAGAAGAAAAAGAAGCAGTCGTGAGTCGTGAGACGTAACGCGTGGACGAAGAAGGATATCGGGATCGTGAGGCGGACGGTGAGGCGGCGGCGGAAGAGGATGTGAAAGCGGATGCGGTGTCTTAAATTCACGGCGCAAAACAAAAAAAGACTGTCGATCGGAGGTCCGGGGGTACAGCGCGGCCGAGTCGGCGAAGGCGGAAGATTGTGTCACAATGAAGCGGAGATGGACACGGAGGGAAGAAGGTCGAGAATTGGAAGGCCCGGGGGTTGAAAACGGGAGAGAATGAGGTAAAAGACCGAAGAGGAAGATTGTGAAAGAGTGAAGCAGGTAGCGAGCGAGGAGGCACTGAGGAGATGTGTCTGAGATGCCTGCGAGTGAGTTCCAGCGTCTGCTCCCGGACCGGGGAGTTTGGGAAGCGCGCGTGGCGGCTAGCTTGAGGTGTGCGTATCGTTTTGGGGAAGAGCGGGGGGGGGGGGGA